>VXBL01006153.1:86746-118624 GCA_013400195.1 Aramus guarauna | reverse complement strand
TCTCTCCCCCTCTTTTTTTTTTTTTTTTTTTTTTTTTTTTCCCTCCTTTTCTTTTCTTCCTTCGACTGTTTTAGCCGATTCTTTCGCTACAAATAGCAGCGAGGTCGCCCACCCGGGCTCCCCCCACTCTCCCGCCCCCTCCTCCCTCCAGAAAAAGTGCAGTGCAAACAAAAGCGAGGGAAGAGGGCACAGGGCGGGCGGAGCGGGGAGGGCAGAGACACGGGAAAAATCCCCAGAAACCGTCCCCGAGAGCCGAAACACCAGCAACCCTTCCCCCACCCAGCCTCGCTCCGCCGAGGGAGAACGGAGACGCCGTGGGTACGCTGGTGGAGAGGACGCTCTCCTGTTTCGAGGGTTTGTTGTGGGGTTTGGGGTTGTTGGTTGTTTGTTTATGGAGGGTTTTGGGCTTTGGGTTTTTTTTGGTTAGATCGNACCCGCACACGCACACCCGTGCGCAGCCGGGCGGTGGGGGAGGGAAGGGTGACGTCACTCCGTGTCGGCGGGGGGGGCGCCTCCCGCCCGGCTGCGCGCGGAGGGCGCCCACGGCCACAGCANTTTTTGTTGTTGTTGGGTTTTAATCCTCTTACGCTGTGTGGATCACAGGCTCTTGTACGGCCCCAACTATGAGGGAAAGCTCGTTGCCGAGCTGTGTGCCGGTACGCGCCGGGGGCAGAGGAGCGAGCCGAGGAGCGACGGGGAGGCGAGCCGGGCAGCGCCTGCCCCAGCCCGCACGGCGGGCTGACCCAGGACCGGAGCCACGCACCGCGGGGACACCCGCACACGCACACCCGTGCGCAGCCGGGCGGTGGGGGAGGGAAGGGTGACGTCACTCCGTGTCGGCGGGGGGGGCGCCTCCCGCCCGGCTGNGAGGACGGGCGGCACGTCTGTGGCGCGTAACGCTGCCCGTAGTCTCCACGTACACACACGCACAGGCACACACACACTTCCCTCAACTTCCCCGGACAAGTGAAATTCACCCGAGTTTAAAGGCATAACTTGTGCGGGTTTGCACCCAGCTGGTTGTATCAGCGGGGGTGACTGGATCTGCCAGTCCAAGGCTTACGAGGGGTGTTATAAAGCCATATTTACTTATTTGGTCCTGCTTCTATATGGCAAGTCCCTAATTTTCTTCCTGAAGAATGGTCAGATTTCATACTGAGTGACACCACATGTTGCTTGGCGCAGTCAGTGGCATGCTGTGGGGCTAAAAAAAGGTCCCTGCTTTTCTTACCCTGTCCTGCCTAATCCTCTGCAAAGAAGAAACAACACAGAGGACATAGGTGAAAACAATAGGTTTTAGGTCAACAGTGCTTTGGAAAACCTCATTGTTGACGTCTAACCATCTTCATAAGCCTGGGGCGTATGCCCTCCATGCCACAGTTCCTCCTGTGCAAAACAAGACTAAAGTGTTAGGATAAACACAATAAACGCTAGTCAGTGATTATGGTGACGGGAGCCCATTAATACTGATGCCGCGAAAGCTGGCTTACAGGCTTGTGTGTATGGAGCTGCAGGTGCGGCATTGGCCAGAGTGGTGCTTGGCCAGAGTGTAGTGCTGACTTGCTGCAACCAGATCAAGCTGTGTAGCCCCTGATTCTGAAATCAGTCATGGTGGTCCACACAAAGTTCATCGCAGATCTTTGCTCCTTTTCTGCAGAAGGGAGGGATTTGGGTGTTTTCTATCCCATAATCATATTTTGTCATCCCCTGGAAGGTAGTGCTGCCAACATGAAGGCTGACAGAAGTGAAGGTAAACTTTGTTCTCCCCAAGTGCTATAAATTGCTGTCTTTTGATGCTGCTAGTGAGACCACGAAAAACGGTCCCCCAACTAATCTTACACTTAAAGGAGCACTAGTCCTTTCCAAATAGTATGTTTTGAAATACCAAATGACTTTGTAAAAAAATTAATTTGTATGAAAAGGTAAACAGATGAAATGTAGCATGGATGACTACTTTTTATCTTTTCAAAAAGAACTATTCGATAAAGACTAACTTTTCAACATGCAACTGTGGCTTCAAAGTAAAACAACAAATATCAAAAGCTGGGCAAAACACTACTTTATCGGAATAAATGTTAAAGAAAGCAAGAATTAAATCCTCACCTTTGCTACCTTCACTCAAATGACTGCAGGGCTGTATTTGCTTTGAAATGGCAGTACTAAATAGGTATTTCAGGTTTTAATGTTATGTCTCAGCAGTTTTTATCAGTATACGTAGCTGGTTTAGTGCTCTTCATGCTGTGATCCTTGCATGACATTGAAGAATTGAGCAATAAACCCATGCATTTTATATTTTTCATGTGGTATCACAATGTGGATGTGAGTTTGGGGACTACATTTAGCTTTCCATTATCTTAGAGTCATGAGCAGGTTGTGTTGCTCTTCCTTCTGTTCTGTCAGCATCACAGTATGCATTAGGAATAAATGTGTTTCTGTCTATAGTAGTATTAAACCCAGCTCTCATATTATTGATAAGATTTCCAGGTTTTGCAGTGATGCTAAAGCAAAAAAGAAGAAATTAACCTAAGTTCATGAAGCAGCATTTAAACACTGTATACTTACTGTTGCTCTAGTGCATATTATCACTTGTTATCAGTAGCATGAATTTTATACGTAAGGCAGTAGTGTACACATATACATACATAAATGTATATATGTGGTTTGGTAATACATCTTTAACATTCCTATCTTGTTAAGAGGAGATAGCACATCAAGAAGCATAATTAATCTGTTACAAACTACTCATTAAAGTGGATTTTTTTCTCCAAAATACATAAAAAATTTCAAATGCAACATTCTACACTGGTGTTCTATTTTTTGCCAAGATTGCAGCAGTACATTACTCTAAGGTTAGTACAGCACTGAATTGGAAAAACATTTACACATTTTATTAACTTTGAAATGTTTCCTGTAAAACACTGAACAATCTCTAAGATTGTAATTAAATTAGGTTGGGAAGATACAAATCTTCTATTTTTTTTTTTTTTTAAGGTGGCAGGAAGAAGGGTCTTTTATGTCATTTGCAATTAAGTATCATGTATTCCCTGAGAGTTTTCATAAAAACAGACATCTTTCTCTCATCTTTCAGAGTTAACTGTTTAAGTCCTGTTTTCCTGCTCGTGCAGCTGCTTTCGCTGTCCTCATTGAGGCTATCTACCAGCAGTGCAAGTCTGATGTGAAGCGCAGGATGTGAGTGCAGGTTTAACACTCAGAAGACGTAGCAAAGGAGGAAGAGAAACGGGTTGGCTTTCCTTCTGTCCACCTGAATACCTATCTGTGGCCATACTCTGAGTGACATGCTATAGCTCTTTGAGTAAAGGGCCAGCCATGCTTCTTCATGTCCCAGTCTCACAAATTGCATATATTAAATAGTAGCCTGTTAATAGTGTGCAGTATTATTTTCCTTTCGGCAGTTCTTCCTTGGATTGTTGCTTGCATCCCTGACAAATGGCATCCCACTAAGCTTTTTAGCACAGTAGGACATTCCATTAACAGCTGGAATCAGTGGACATGGAGATAGTACACAGCAAGATCAGGAAGGTAAGAGGGGACAACCAGAAAGGTTACTCTGTAGTTGCCTCTCTTTTTTTTTTTCTTTTTTTTTTTTTTTTTTTTTTTGCGTACTTTAAAATAGCCGCATATTGCAGTTATTTATGATTAACATATGACAAGCTGTCAGCTGAAATCTAACAGATGATTTGTCACAAAACTGCATTAATGCGTATGTTAGGCATTGGCTTACGAAATGATTATGAGAAACGTTCCTGAGTTGCTGTACTGATATTTGAAAATTCTCATTTATAAGCCACAGACACTGTGAGCTTCTATTATTAAAGATAATAAAACACTACTAGACAAGTAAACGTGTTGTCTATATGCAAAAATTTATTCAGCCAACACACTTTGAGTACACATCTTTTAAATGCTGATTTAGTACCTGAGCAGACATTCTCAGTACTTGTCTTTATCTTGTAAACAGTTGTGATTCATATAAATCTTTTAAGTGATGAAGCAGGTAGTTAGAGGCAGAGGTATGGAGAAGAAAGTGACTTTAAGTGTAGGGTTTTTATGATCATTTTTGCCATGTTCACTATTTTTTTCCCTGCTCTCTTAAAGACATGAGACTTTACACACTTGCATGATCTGCCTGGCATTCCAACCAACTTCTGCATGTGCCAGCACATTTTAAATCCATTTTGGAGAAGGACTCAGGTCTTACATCCTACAATTTCAAACTCTGTTCTAATTTTTCTTGCTGTGGAAATAGAGGTTTGGTAGAAGGAGGAGACGAGCTGGCTGGTCCGCACACTCGTCCCAGCCCATTCATTGCACTGAGCCGGTCACACGGCATGCCCTACCACAGACTATCCGATGGGGAAGGGCTGATGGAATCAGGTGATGCAGCACACAAATACAAAGAAAATTGGGCTTGGTTGTTTCTGCTTCTTGGGGAATAACTTGTTGACTAGGTCTTTCTACAGTTGGGGTTTTTTTTTAACTGAAAAGAGCAAGAGACCTAGAAAACTAGTAATTAATCACAGGGTACATGAAAATCTGCAGGGAATTGGAGATAATGAAGCAGGATCAGCTTTATCAGAGTGCACTAGAGTGTGTGCCACAAACTGAAAATAAACAGCAGCATATGTAAGGAAAGCTGTAAATAAGATTTGTAGATAGAGGAGACAGCTTTGTCTTTTACTTCTAGAGTATTTGGAGCGTCTCAGATGTGGTGAGAACTCTGCTAACAATTTAGAAAGAATATACTTAGAACACAGAACACAATCTGGTTGTATTTTTCTTTAAAAAATCATGCATATGTATATAATGCGTGTACCACACAGGTGCAGGAGGTCTGTGTCAAGATTTGCTTTCAATTTGAATGGAATACAGTAGATGAAGGGGTTTTTTGTTCTTTGTTTTCTTCTAGTTTCAAAATATAGCCTTCATGGGAAGAAGGTACCCCTAAATTTTAATTACAGCAGCAGAGAGCTAGAATATCAGGAATATATTCTACTATCAACAGAGGAAAATACATTCCAATAAAGAAAAATCAATAGCAAATGACAGCTTGCTAGTTCACACCTTTTACAACCATCAAACGGAAAGAGATACCATGCGTTAGTACGTGATTATTTCCTGGTTGCTCAACATGAACCAGGGAGACTTAACAGTACCATTTTGTATCCATAGGTCAGAGATCACATTCTGTATCATACTACTTGATGTAAGTCCTGGTAGCAAGTAACAATTCACATATTTTAAAACTCAGGAACAAGAGGAAGATACTAATGCTGCAACTGATTAATTGTTGAAGACTGTTAATTTTTTATTTGAACACTAACTTCTAGTTCCTAAGGAGACACTGCTGTTTAGTTTACATAGCTTCTTTTATATAAAAGTTTTCAAAACACTTTATAGAAAACAGAGGATCTCACAAACTAACAACAACTGGTCCAAGTGAAGCTTCATAAATCTGAACATTTGCTCTCTCCTGCCAAACCTCATGGAGGTTCAGATCATAACGTCATACACGGCAGTGCTATGCTGTCTGGGGGCTGCGCAGGAGGGAGAGGGAGGAGAAGGAGAAGTCTTAGTTTATTTCCTAACCTTGAACCTTTTGCTTCCTGAATATAGGAGTGTGATGGAATAAGCTGCTCAGTCATCTGAGGGAGGGAGTGTTTCTCCATTCCTCTCATGTTGCCTCCTTTCTTCTAGTAAATCAAGAGGCATAGACAGGCACCGGGAGGCAAGCTATGGACTCTCCTAGCAGAGGTGCTGCATTATGAAACCTTGCAAGATAGAATGGGAAAAGGCAAAAGCAAAGTATAAAAGAAAATTCTTCTCAGTATCTCTCTCGCTACAGTTACCAACAGTTAATATTTTAAAGTCATTATTGCTGTGGGCTTGTAAATATTTCAGCAACAGTACAGCACCAAAAGGACTTTTTTTACTAAAGTGGACCCTACCATGCTCTGTCTCAGCTTTAAGTCTATCTCAGGATAGCCAAGTTTAAACCTCATATGTTGAATCTGATCAATTTGTACAGACTCAATTAATGTCATTTTTCCCTACCACATAACTCTAACTTCAGAGAATATGTTTCCTAATTAAAAATATAGAAAAGTATTCCTGATTATCAGTGTATGGCAGGGAAGAGTTTCAGTTCAACTTTTAGTGGGCAAGTGTTCACATTACACAAATGGTGTCCTATTTGATAATTATGTGCAAGTCAAGGACTTCATGGAAAATCAAATTATTCTCTCATTTCTGAACAGGGTTGCACCAGAGGTAGCTGCAAGTTTAATGGCAGACCCATCTAGATAAAAACTCCCAAAGTCTTTAATATAGAGTGCTATTAATCTAGCACTTCTCATGAGCATTGTGTTCACCTTGTTTTCAATTTAAAATATAAAATATGGCAAATTCCATGAATTCTGATATCAGAAAGAACATTTCTACAGTATGACCTCAACTGACCTGTGTAAACAGATTACTGAATTTCATTGAAACAGAAAAAATATTTTACTTGTAACCACTCTGTTTATATTACCTTTCCATTGTTGCAGTTTATGTTTCCTTTCATCCCATCCATTAATCACTGAATTCAAACCCACTGAACATTTACTGTGTTACAGAATGTAGTATATAAGCTATGCACTATCACATCCTTTTAAGGAAGACTGTGTATTTTGGGCAGAACAAGAGGTGTTAAAACCACATTATCCAAACAAATCTGCTCACCACACAACATTCTCTAATCATTTTCATTCTCAGCAATTCAATTAAAACAGAAATTAGGACCACAAGAAAAATCTATATTTTAGCCAAAGAAGTTATTCATGAAAAAGGAATGGAAAGATTAAATCTGTTGTATTGAATCCAGATTATTAGCAAGCTCGGGTGCCAAGTCCTTTGTTTTTCAATGTTGAAAAGCACTTTTCCACATTAAACTAGCCCTATGAGGGAAATCACATATTAGTCACAGTTTTCCAATCAGAGGATTTATTTTTCAACAAGGGGAAAAAAAAAAACCTTCAAAATTCTGTTATAAAAATGACAACCCATTTATTAAGAACTTCAGCAGACATCCTTTTAGGATGCAAATATAGTTCAATGACCTCCATATAATGTTTTTATATAGGCCTGAGCTAGCACAAATGTGAACTGGTGGAAATCAAATCCACAGCCTAAGAATTTGCTGGTATTCTCTCATTTAGTTCCTTTACTGAGAAGGCACAAAGGACACAACAGGGGCAATAAATTTCAACTCCAGTGTTTATGGAATGATAGCAACATGATTCATGTTTTTAATCTCAAGTAGGTTCTGCATATTCAGGATGCAGTTATGATTTAAAAAAAAAAAAAAAAAAAAAAAAACAACACCACCACCACACGAACTTTTTCAGCANAAAAAAAGAAGAAAGAAAGAAATAGAGACTGTTCCTTCTCCAGAGTTATTTTTGCTTCCCTCCTCTTAGATTTGGCTCTGTGAACTCTTGTTTGGTTTTGCAACAATGTTCAAATAGGTTTCTTTCATCCCAGTGAAGCTACCAGTCTCTTTTCATTCCCTTACAACCACCCACGTACAGTGTCTTTCCAGAATCATTTACTTCTTACATCTAATGCCTTCTTTCTCTCTGTCAAGTGACTTATGACTTCTTCTCCTTAAATCCTTCCTTTCTCAAATTCCAACTTCTCTGTTCCATTACAAGATTCAGATTTACTTTTTCGTTTGTTTCCTCATTCATTCATTCATTCATTCATTCATTCATTCATTCATTTCCTCTTTTCCAGATTGACCTTGTTGTCTCTCCCCCCAAACACCTCTATTACCAGCCTTACTGTCTCCCATATCCTTCCACCTTTCATTCCAGAAATACACTTTTGCTTATATATCTCATGGCAGAAAGGGGAAGGAGATGATATTACCTAAGCTGCATGTTTTTGAGATCCCAGACAGGTCAGCACACTTTTGCTCAACACATTGTGAAGGAGGCTGTAGCAAAATACCATACAACAATATATAGGGCTTTATTGTACCTACACTGTTCTACAGGACATCCTTCAGAAGCTGGAGGCACTGAGGCAGGGAGCAGTTCTGAATACAGGGTATCACACTGTGTATTTCTTCTTGATATGGCATCTTGAAAATGCTTGGTTGGCTATGCATTGTTACACATCTCCGTGCCTAGATCCAATTCATTTTGGTGCTGCAAGGCGTAAGATCTCAGAAGGACATGGCATACAGCTAATATTTGGAAGCTGTCTTTCTTCAAGATTTTGAGGACATGGAACATCAAAGGAAAGGAGAGAGTAAGTCACTGTCTCATCTGTTTCTGACTAAGAAATAGGTCACAAATATGAAGTCATATTGGGGGCCTTCAGGAACAGTAGTAGAAGGCATAAGGTGTCCCATCAAGAACAGCAATGGTCTTGAGATCAGAAAGATGTTAATTCAAGTATCACTGGTATGACTGACCCCTCTTTTCACATAATAAAGGAGGTAGAAAACCTAGGATTTGCATAACTAACTGTAAATAGCATGCCAAATCTCAAGGCATTTATAACAGTTTGCCCCTGCAGACTCTGTAGTGAGCAGCAGCTGGTTTTGTGGACTCACATGAGCAGAGACTATTTAAAAGGTGCAGCTTGAAAGAATGCTGTAATCTTTTTTTTTTCTTTGCCTGGTGACTCCCGAGGTGGCAAAATGCGGTGATGATAGCGATGATGGAGGTGTCTTCCTGTAATTATGCTCTCAGCACATTCAACAATATACCGAGCACCATCAGTATGACCTGAAGCAATAAAGTTTGCTACCACGAGATAAATCATTATCTCATTCCATCACACAAATTGTCTTTCATTCTACACGTACACACACACACACGCACATACAGGTCCCCTTTTCTAAAGAGGTTTATAAAAAACAACAAGACAACCTTGGGATGCAGTGAAGTACTTTCAGTTGGGACATTTTCTGTGCCACATAATAGCTTCTAAAAACAAAGAGGGAGTGGGCTTGTACTTATTTTCCGGACACAGGAAAGTGCTAGACTTATGAAAATTGTTTTGTGTATGATTTCACTAAGAAGCAATTGAGACAAAATGGGTATTTTAGTTACAGGAAAAAATAAAGCTGCAACTTATATGTTTTTTGTTCAGCAGCAAGGATGATTATTTTACTTTATAATTCCTCAAACAGCAGACAGGAAGAACAACAAGAGTGTTCTTATGTGTTTGGAACAACATTCATGAAGAGAAAAAAAAAAATGAAAGGAAAAAACGTAGATATTTCTACCAGACCAATGCTTGCAAGCGTCAGAGGTTCTACTGGCTCATCAACCCCATGTCAGTTGCCAGGGCGTGTAAACACCACTGCAGTTGGTCCTTTGTTCAGTGCTACTGGGATGCTGTCCATCATAGCCTAACAAATATTTTGGCCTCTTTATTCTGATGTTGCTAAGCAGAAAAAAGATAGACATGTCTCCAGCTGAACGAGACATGCCTCCTCTTCCTACACTGATAGATCTAGGTGATGCGAAGTCCATAGATATGACAAACCATAACAAGTGAGACACGATTATAAAAGTTCCATTTTAAAAAAGAAGAAAGCAAAAGGAAGAATTCTGAGCACAAAAGAAAGTTTCAAAGATTGTTTGCATTTACTAGGATCATATGATGCAGTAAGCCACTGAGCAAGTAAGCTTGTTTATGGCCCCACTAAGTATTTTTCAGACCTGTTTCCCAAAACAAAGTTGTCTGTCATGTGAGGATGGCCTACATTTCTTGGTTTTACCCTTTTTTTTTGGTTGGCTTAAAACAAACATTTGTCTGTGCTCACTTTACCTAATGATTCAGGTTGGTCTACATTAATGATCTGTGCTTTTCATTATTTACTGTTCTCCCAACCTGCAGAAGCAGTGCCTGGAGAAATCCAAAGGGACCTGGAAGACAGAAAGCTTCCACTAATCTAGAGAAAGGGCTTCCCAGAGCTAGCATATACTTCCTTTCATACGGTGTTATTTTGAGCTTGTCTGGCAGTACAGACATGGAAAGTTACCTCGCCCTATCAGCACTGATGATAATTGTAGTTCTACGCATAAAAAAGCACCAGGACTTAAAATTGTTTCTAGTGCTTTAGTAACTGAAGTATAACAAGAAAATGTCCTGCGTCTTGTATCAGAATGTCCTTCCCCAGTGTGGTTTTGAAAACCTACACATCGCAACCTGTGTACTTAGCACACTGTTTCATGCTAGCATCCCAAACCGAAGAAAATAGAAGCAAAAGGAATTCGAAGAATGCATAATGGAGAATTTTTTTACTCACTTGTATCCTAAGACATAATACAATTCTTGTGCATAGATAGTGAAAGTATTCACTTTAATTAGGTAGCTGAGCGTACACTTCCATACCTCTAACTGCATTTTTTATATTAGATATAATATTGATTATCTATAAAATAAGTATCAAATAGGTTATATAGACAAAGTGTCATGCCAGTGCCTACACACAGCATAATTCTGAGCATTCACACTACACTAAACGAGGTGAGTCTTCTATGTGAAGTGATGCACTTGGATAAGCATTTGCAGGAGCAGAGACGTAAAAAATGTTGTTATATTTCCCTCTAAAGCCTGAATTGGTCTGCTGAAACTTTTAAATGGGCCTATGAAAAGTATATTTTTATGAGTATAGGAATTGAGTATATTCCAAATATATCCAAAATACTGTCACCAGGTGGAAAGCATTTAAAGAAATACTAGGAGATGATATTCCCAGAGCTCACTTCTAAAACCTTAGTGATTTCCATCTCCTTGTTATTTACACAGGATCCACTCCCTTTTCCTCTGTATAAATTGCTTTCTTCTGGGTCTGAAGCAGCGCGGTGATTCAACTCACCTTACAAAACCCCAGTGGAAATCTGAGTGCTCTGCGAAATTCACAGGGTCTGGCTAGTCACCATAACTGGGACTACATTCAGTACCTAAAAAATCCCTGTGTATTTTAAGGAAAGCAAAAAAGTTAGTTGTTTTTTAGAGGAAAACCTTTAAATAAGGAACAGGTTTTGCATTGGCAAATCCTATTTTTAATCTCTTTTTGCAGTGAATGTTCAGGCATAGTAATAACACTGCAATATCTTCTCAAGAATTTGGAGCTCTGTCAGTTGTCCTGGTTAAAGGTTTCATTATTTAGTATTGGCAGGGCACACAGGCATGAAGCATTCATTAGTTTATCATTCTAAGTTAATATACGGTATCTATTTAAATGTGGGAAACTCACTTGCAAAAATAACTTGGTACATTGTGTGCTGCTTATTGATTGGAAAAAAATTTACAGCAAATGGCCAAGGATAAATAACTGTTCGTTTCCAGAGGTTAATATCAGATCAAAACAGGTTTGTAAATACCTTCTTGACATAATCCACTTCAAAAATATGTTTCTGAAAATCTGTTTTCCTGGGTATATATAAAAGCTATTTGTAATTACCATAGTCAAAATGAAAATGAATAATGCAAATTTTGTCTCTATTTCAAAGATCCAAGCATGATTAACAGAGGTAAATCCATTTGCAATATAGACAGTTCATTAGAATATCTTTAGAAACTTCTAATCTCCAACCAACAAGGCGCTCCAGGACTTTTTGTTTTCACACTTTGCTAAAACATTTGAAAAAAAATGGAGCTGTTTTAGACTAATCCCTTATGAAAATTGATTTGTGACCACAGTAAATTATCCTATGTATTTTATGAGTCAATTCATCTATTTTTAATAACTTCTGAGATAGTTAGGAAAACTATTTTTGATCAGAGTGCTCAGGGTGGTTTTTTTTTAAAAGTGCATTGTTTTGTATTTAAATGCATTAAATATGAATCACAATTGTTGGATGATATTACATATATGAAATGTGATAATATTGTATGTTAATGTATACTTTTATATACTTCATGATATAATCATCCAATATATAAACTTGAAGGTTAACAGTGATGAAATTCATAAGTGACATTGTCTTTTTCTTGAATCATGCCATTATAGGATTGCAAAAGAAAGCATTACAGGACATCACATAAGGAAGTACCTTCAGTACGTAATATTGCCAGTCTGTTCTCAAAGCTTTTTAGGTGTTCTTTACCCTAGAAGATAGTTTTGGAACTGAGCGCAGGCCTCTGCTTCGTCTAACCAGACCTCCAACAAGCACTTGAACTGAAGTGAGATGGAATACCTGAATGGCATGAACTCATCTTAACATTCTTAGTTACCCCAAATATCTGTAAAGCAGGCAAAATGGTTAACTATGAACAAAAAAATTAAGATTTCCATTAGAGGAAAGATTATGACTATGTTTTCAAACAAACCTCTCTGAAGAGCACAGCCTAAAATATACCAAGTTTTCCATTTTTTAGAATAGAAGCTGGTTTTGCTTTCATGTTCCGAACTATATTAGTGATGAGGTGGTGTAGATGAAGTAAGGATGTGGGAAGCACCCTGAATTAAAGGGAGACCTCCAGCTATACAATTTCTTAAGTGATAAGAAATCCATATTACAGAGTAACCTGTGATTTAGTCTGCCTTTTAGCCTAACTTGATGAGAGTTAGCAGTAATATTTACGTAATTATTCAGACCAAGTAACCAGTGCAAAATGCTTCAGAAATAAAACACAGGTCAGAAGTTTCTACAGAGCTAGTCCTCTTTACAGTTTCATTTTCCTGCCTATCTGAGGTAGTCAGTAGACATCCATTTGCTGGATTTTCTCTCTTATAATGTAAGGATATAACACAATGTGTGTTCAAATTCCAATTAATGCTTTTAATACTGTTATTCCGATTGAGCAAAATCTTACCTATACAAAAAATAACTGTTTCAGTTGTATGTAAATGTCCAAAGTAGCACTACTACTGACTAGTCTAAACAATGGCATTTCATGGCACCTTGCATTTTCCTATTAGTTGGCATAGATCTACTATAAGTAATTGATAAGCATGAAAAGAAACAGTAATACAGTTTGTATAATAATCTAGCTGAAGCGGATCAGGGAAAGTCAGACATTTTAATGTTATGTCAAAGCTTCCTGAAACAGAACTGATTTTCAGTTCTCAGAAACTTAGAGGCACCCAGAAATTTCAGCGCAAGTTCTCCCTTGACACAGAGGTTTTCTAGGGGAGATTATAACCCCGGTGACTCTGCTTGAGCAACAGAAGACCCTGCTTGAGTGGGGAAGGGTGGACAAGTTCACCTTCAGAGGTACCTTCCAACCTCAACCATTCTGTGATTCTGTGATAACCAAGTTTCCTGAAGATAGTTTAACAACAGTGAGTCAAAGGTTGTATTTAACCACTACAGACTGCTGCATGCTAGGAGAAAAAAAAAAAAAATTCAAATTTTGACCATGTTTTTTTGTATGTAGTTGTGCCTCATTTATGGTAGCATTTTGTAAATACACAAAGCAATTTTACCTGCAGGCCATACATTTGAAGTCACAATCGGACAATACCATTAAGAAATTCTGAAACAAATAAATTCTGAACCTTCTAAATACTTCTGCAATCCAATCTGAAGAACCACAAACTCAGAATACTCTGAACTACCAACTTCTGTTACCTTTAACAATAGTCTATCTATAGGCAATCAGTTTTCACAGTACAGGAGAGGCAGGTTTTTCTAATGTGACTGGGGGGTGAGGGAGGCATTTGCTTACACTACGTACTTACTGTTGAGTTAGGATTTATTCTGCAAAGAAACCTCTGCTGCCAATAGTGTCCTTCTAATAAAAGGACAGCACTCCTTCAACATCAGCCCTTTCACCAAACACATGTAAATGCTAGTAAGAAGTATTTCATATTGTAAAGAGCTACTTAACGAAAAACTATTGTCCTCATGTCTTTACTGACACTGCTCAGTTGCTAAAAGGTCTCCCTATCTAAAATGGCTTTTCTAGATGTAGACCTCACTTGTCATTTATCATCATTATTATACAAATACAATCCAAAAACATATTCAAAGTCTGCTTTAGGTAAAACATAGAAGTGTAAGTTTTTTTCTTTGTCAGATCCTGCAAAACTGTTGTGTAGAAAGGTAAAGGTGTGGTGTGCCAGGATGACTTTTTCTTCAGTGATATCTTGTGCTTACAGAAAGCATTGATGCCTTCTGCTAGCAGACAGCCACTGAGGTCAGAAGAAGACAACTGACAAAATAGAAGTTGCTCTGACAAAAGGCTAAACTCTGCCATTAATTGTTTGTTCACTGTTGAAATTGGTGCTAGTGACACTTATAGGGTTTTTTTTTTTTGTTCTTCTTGAACAAGGATTTTGATTTTGTGCAATTCTGTTATTTCCAAAGGTATAATTAATACGGTCGTCTCAAAATTATATGCCTCAATAGGTAACTATCTTTTGTCCTTAATTACAGGCAAGGGAAACAATTTGGTTGCTTGTAATTTTATATATATATTTATATTTATATTTATATTTATATTTATATTTATATTTATATTTTTATATATATATATATAACTTTGTGATAGAAAAATTCCACGTGGATGAATTGGGGGAAGGAATTTGGAAATATTTAGGCTCTGTCTGGCTAATCAAAGAAAACAAGGGTGAGAGGAAAGAATGGAGTATAAGAAAAAGACATATTCCTGAGTCACAGATCTTAGGAAAAAGGAGGAAAAATATCTCAAAAACATGAGTATACTATCCTTCACAGCCTTGAACAGAAGCCAGAATTATTTAGTCTTTCTATTTTGCTGCTGCCAACAAGGCTCTAAGAAATACAAGAATAAATAGGTGTGTACATCTATTGTTCATCATTCTGGAGGATGACAACTTACTGTTGTCATCATTTACTTTATTTGTTCAAGGAATGGAGGTCTGTGTAATGGACCTAATCAGTGACTCCAGTCATCTTGAGAAAAGTACATTGACCATTACGATATCCAAACACAAATTTGATTATGGGAGATACTAATTTGTTTTGATTAACCAATTCAGGAATGTTCCTTTCTATTTTTTTCTTCACCACTGGACCACTGTTATCCTAGATGAAACTTAGTGAAATTCCTTCATATTCATGTATAGTTGTCAATATCATGACATTTTTCTGGCAACCAGCAGCAACTGCTAATTGGGTCATTGGTATCAAGAATTATCTTTCAAGCTGACATAAATATTAGTAACAAAGACGAGAACAGCCAGTTTAAGGACATTCAGATTTCTATGTATGTGACACGAGCAGACTGGCAGAACTTAATTAGGAAAAAAGAGAGGTTGGTGTGGAAACCCAAGGTCAGAATCTACTTTCTTGGAGGGATGTATAGCCTATGGACAGGAAATATCTTGCAACTTTTGTATTGTTAGGTTTGATATAGCTAACTGGTGTTCCAATAGAGACATGACTTCCAGTTCTTCTTAATTTTGACAGTTAAAAGATAGTCCTAAAAAATAAAATGAAGTGTGATTCTTGCATGTGATAGCTTATCCTAACAGTATAGCAGCAATGAAATCACAACTGCATGGTCTGAACACTTGATAGCAACAAGGTTCTGCACCTTGAAGACAGCTCTAGTTGCAAATGGAGATAACCCGATAGGCACTGTTAACACAGAGTAATACAAAGTCTGCATTGAAAGAGCTCATAGAGAAAACAGAACAGCCAAAATGAGACAGCAATAAAATTTATGGCCATATCAATATTAAAAATAAGCAAATTTTGCAATAGTTTAAATGTAGACTGGAATTAATGAAATGGTAATGCAAATGCATGGAAAGAAGGTGCAAAAGGCAAAAAGCAAATCGTAAGTGCAAATTAAAGGTCAGTTTATGATGTTGGGAAAATCAGTTCTCTTGCATCTACCCATTTGTTGGGGTTGTTTAAGATACGTAGGAAAAGTTTTTTCTAATTTTTCTCTTACACAACTATTTGGAAATTCATAGCAATAATTTAAAGGCAAGCTTGTATCACAATACACAGTGTATAATTTTTTTATTTACTTTGTAGTCATCACTTCCTGTCACACATTTTTAGAGCTGTATTATTTGCGTTTTTGTTAAATAAGTGATCTGTATACTACAATAGCTTTTTAATTTACTAGTTCTAAATGTTCTGAATTGCAATTATGAATGGTCATAAAATAAAATGATATAAAGTTCTTCTGCAGTATGTTTCTTAGGTGTAAGTCAGTTTTGCCTTTCAGCTCTTTAAAGTCACAGCAAGACTCTGCACTTACTCAGAGTTTATGTTTCTCCATAAATCCAGCTGCAGTCAAAAGAAGCACTAAGAATTTAAGGTCTTAAAACCAGCATGGTCCACCACCTGTTCTCCAAGAATTGGAATGGATTGGGGTTTAAAAAGCCCCCCCGCCCCGTGATTTTTGTACAGTAAAGCAAATTAAAAGTTCCTGATACTTTTTTCAGGTCTTCCACATGCAGAGGGGTCACCATGTCTGACAAAATTTTGGTTGTAAAAGAAAGCTATGACTCCAACTTTTCCTTCCAGTTTTCAAAGCTGTATTGTTAGGTACAATCTGCTCCAAACCTTGCCATGTTATATAAAGCTTTATTTATAAATCACTGTTAGCTCTTTATTTCAAGTTAGTGGAACTTCCTTTTTTTTCCAGAAAAAAAAAAAAAACAGTTACTAAGGCTTGTCATTTTTAAATTGAAATGAAAGGTAAAACACTTTCTGTTTTGGTAAGAAGAATTCATCTACTATGGATTTCTTTATTACATTACTGACTGCTAGCTGTATATACTGATATATGTACTGAAATAAATCTTTCCTATATTTGTATCATGCTATTATAATAAAAAGTTCAGGTTCAAAGATAGCAAAAAAGTTTTAGAGCTTTAGGAATATTAAGAAAACATTTTAAAAATTATAATACATCTCTTTCAGGAAAACTTCTTCAAATCTCTAGAGTTTAAAGTGAAGTAATGCTTTTTAAGGAAACTTTTATGTGTGTAGTGTTAAAATAATCTTAAATAAATAAAGATGCACTCACTTTTAAAAAAAAAAAAAAATTTACTTGGGAAGACTGCCTTACATATTTCCTGTGAATAGTAGGACTTATCGCCTTACAGAATGGCAAGGATATGACCCAGCATGTTGCCTCCTCAATAAACTAGTTGTCAATACATTAACTCAACAGGAAAAAAATCAAAAAACAAGCAAACAAGTAAAACCACACCCCTCCATCAAACCATTACAAGAGAAAGACTGTATTAACAAGATGGACTTGTTAACAAGAAGTGTCCTGTGATTTCTAACCTCTTGTGATATTTTCTGAGAAAAAACCTTGACATACCATTAATAGAAACTGTGCCCATATATCTGCAGGGACTTTATGTTTCAGATATAGCGCTACTTCCACCTGTGCAAATACCAATAAAATTAATTTCAGAACTGAAAAGTCATGTCCAATTTGTCATTTGTGTTCTGTAGACTCATGACATATGCCCAAGGTATTATGGGCAAAAGTTAAGCCTGAAAACAGTGAAAAAATAGTGAAGTGGCAAACTGTGAGTTTCTAAAAATACACCAAAATTGCACTTCCTAAGTCAGACCGTATTCCCGTTTGTCAGATCTGTTCAAGTTTCACTTGACTCTGTTCATTTTTCCAAAGTGGAACAGTTTTTCTTCCTGGTAGGGGGAAATTTCTTCCTTGATGTGAAGCCTCGACGAGCTCAGGCTAACAAAGACAATCTTTTCTTATTCTTCCATATTGTCATTTGATAGTGTCTTTGTCCAAGGACATGTCATCTCCGACACTCTACTTTTCTATCACTTACTGCTAGAGAGGCAATACAAGTAGTGCTCAAAGGAAAATTACATGTTAGGATCATCCTAACTACTTCCATATATGTGTGTGTATGCATGTGTATATTTTGTTTTGTATATTTATATTTATATTTTGTAAATATATTTTATATATATTTACATCTAGCATATATATGTCTGAGTATATGTGATGTATGGTCTCATCAGAATTCCATGATGAATCATGACATTGACAAGATGATACTTTTTTTTTTTTTTTAATCTCTGAACAACTCTGGAAATAGGCATACTGACATGCATTTCAGCTGACAACTATGTAGTCAACTGATGAGTTACGTGCAGATGTGGTTTGCAATATTTTCAAACTGCAAATGTGTTTGTAATGAGTCTGCTTGTGTTAATGAGAAATGTAAGATGAGATCTATGTTTTAGAATATTTTTAGGTCCCTCTGAATTGTAGGGTGTCTCTAAGCAGTGATTATCATTACTTCCTATAGATACTTGTAAAAATAATTCTGTGAGGGGAATGAAGGGCACCACAGTGCAGTTTGATGGGTGCACTTAATAATTTAAAAGATTAAATTAAGACAAAAAGTCAAAGCCTCTTTGATTTACAGAATCAGTTAAATAATTTTTATAGGATCCTTAATGCTATGGCATATACAACATAAATGTGTAAGATACTCCAGCTTTGAGAAATCTGTTCTATAAAAACAAAATTAAAATGTAAGTGTATTTGTAGCCATGAAGCAGCTGTACAGAAGCACAATATTAACAAATTGAACCACTACATTTTACTAACTTTTTTGTTTTGGAGAATGAAGTTTTGCAGATTAGAGTTTTCTGAATATAAGAATTGCCACAAAAACCCCCAAACAACAATGTGTCATGTCTTTTGGTATTTATAAGGATCAGTGAGTGCACACATGGTAGGGCCAAAATGTATCAAAATAACCTAGCTGTCTCTTGCTACATTTATTAGGTTCAAATTGCTCTTGCGATACAGTCAAATAGTCTGAATTTCAGTCTTACATGTGTTGATGAACCAGAAAGCTCATAGTAAATTTATAATCCATGTCAGGTGAACAAGTCTCTCTGGAAAAGAACATTTAAAGAAGACAAAGTGTATTGTGAGGATAAGAGTCAGTCTGGATTTGGCTCTCTATTTCACTATATAAATGTGCACATGGGCAAAAAATGGCACATTATTTGAAATTTTAGGGATGCATAGCTAATGAAAAAAAGGAAAAAGGATTTTTTTTTATAGCAGTCTTTAACAGAATAATGGAAACAATTCAGTGACAGTGCCCAAGTGTTAGAGAGAAAAAAAGTGCTTTGAAAGCAAAGTACTGACCAGTGTCCTTTTTTATTGCCTAAAGACACATCTAAACTATCTTAAAATAATGTGATTAGTTTCTATATATAATCAGTTATTTAGTAACAAGTCTTGACAAATAATTTCCAAAATTTACAAGATACAATACATCAAAGCACTCCTAGGGGAGTTAATACTGTGTATTGGCTTTCTTGTGATATCTGGTTAATATTTGCTGCCCCCTGTAGTTTACTCTGACATAGTTTCCGTAAAATCATCTGAGGTGACTTTTAAAATTTAGAAACTCAAAATATAAACCAAGCATCCTGATCTTTTCTCCTGATTGTCCTTTAGTTCTTTCTTATTTCTATCATCCTGTCTGAACTGTTGTACTGAGAATTGTGATGATTCTCAATACAATTTTGTTCAAATGTTACTTGATAGATTAAAATGAACACATATTTTAAAGTACATGGACCATATTTTAGACATGACTCTTCTAAAAGAAATGTAATTTCCTTTAAATAAGCAACACTTAATAAACTGCTTTGTAACTGTAAACAGTGTGTAGACATCAACATACCCCTTATGGTTCCTTGAAGTCTATTTTTGGGGGAAATGATGAAAAGTAGTAGTTTGGAAGTCTAGCAGGTGTCTAAGATGCTTGCTGAGTTTACAATAGCTGACTGTTGTAAACTACTGAGATATCACACTGCACCTCAGAATTTAATAACCGGACTGCACAGGTATCAACATCTTCCAAATGTTGAAGGAGAAGGAATTAAAACAGTCTTGTAATAGGCTACATGAGAACAGAGGAGTGCTGTGAGGTATAACTCAGGGGTTTTTTATCCAGTGATGCAAGAAGCAGCTCATGATGATCAACTTCATTGGGGGCCCAACTTAAATGCCTCTATGCAAATGCACATAGCATGGGGAATAAACAAGGGGAGTTGGAGACGTGTGCATGCCTACAGGGCTATGATCTCATTGGCATCACAGAGAGGTAGTGGGATGGCTCCTATGACTGGAGTGTGGGAATGGAAGGATGCAGGATCTTTAGGAAGGACAGGAAGGGGAGACAAGGCAGGTGTGTGGCCCTCTGTGGGCCAGCTAGAGTGCATGGAGCTCCACCTTGGGACTGATGAGGAGCCAACCGAGAGCTTATGGGGTCAGAATTAAAGGGAGGGCAGAGACACTATAGTGCGTGTCTACTACAGGTCATCGGACCAGGAAGACAAAGCAGATGAGGCCCACTATAGACAAATAGGAGTAGCCTCACGTTCACAAGCCCTGTTCCTCATGGTGGACTTCAGTCACCCCAATATCTGTTGGAAGGAAAACACAGTAGAGCATAAGCTCAGGGGGTTCCCGAGCTGCATTTATGATAACTTCCTCCTCCAAATGATAGAGGAGCCAAGGAGGAGAAGTGTCATGCTGGACCTTGTTCTTAGCAAGGTGGGGAATGTAAAGCTCAAGGGCAGCCTTCGCCACACTGATGATGAAATTGTAGCGTTCAAGATCCTCAGGGCAGCAAGGAGGGTGCACAGCAAGCTCACTGCCCTGGACTTCAAAAGAGCGGACTTTGGCCTCTTTAGGGACCTGCTTGGTAGAGCACGATGGGACAAAGCCCTGGAGGAAAGTCGGACTTTTTTTGCCTTGATCTTCACCCACAAGTGCTCTAGCCACACCACCCAAGTTGCAGAAGGCAACGGCAGGGACCAGGAGAATGAAGAACCACCCACTGTAGCAGAAGATGATATTCGAGACCATCTAAGGAACTTGAAGGTTAACAAGTCCGTCGGAGCTCATGAGATGCATCCATGGGTCCTGAGGGAACTGGTGGATGAAGTTTCTAAGCCATTCTCCATCATATTTGAGATGTTGTGGCAGTCTGATGAAATTCCCACTGACTGAAAACGGGAAAACAGAACCCCCATTTTTAAAAAGGGAAAAAAGGAAGACCCATAGAACTACAGGCCAGTCAGTCTGTGTNGACGACACCAAGCTGTGTGGTGCAGCTGGCATGCTGGAGGGAAGGGATGCCATCCAGAGGGACCTTGACACGCTTGAGAGGTGGGCCCGTGCAAACCGCATGGAGTTCAACAAGGCCACGTGCAAGGTCCTGTGCACAGGTCGGGGCAATCCCAAGCACAGCTACAGGCCAGGTGGAGAATGGGTTGAGAACATCCCTGAGGAGAAAGACTTATGGGTGTTGGTGAACAAGAAACTCAAAATGAGCCAGCAATGTCTGCTTGCAGCCCAGAAAGCCAGAAATATCCTGGGCTGTATCATCAGCAGTGTGACCATCAGTTCAAGGGAAGTGTTTCTCCCCCGCTAGTCCACTATTGTGAGTCCCTACCTGAAGTACTGCATCCAGCTGTGGGTCCCTCAACATAAGAAGGACATGGATCTGTGGATCAAGTCCATAGCAGGACCACAAAGATGATGAGAGGGCTGGAACACCTCTCCCATGAAGACAGGCTGAGAGAGTTGGAATTGTTCATCCTGGAGAAGAGAGGGCTCCCAGGAGACCTTCTAGCAGCCTTCCAGTACCTGAAGGGGGACTACAAAAAAGCTGGAGAGGGACTGTTTACAAGGGCATGTAGTGATAGGACAAGAAGTAATGGCTTTAAGCTGAAGACGTTTAGATTTAGATTAGGTATTAGGAAGATTTTTTTTTTATGGAGAGAGTGGTGAGATGCTCCAACAGGTCTCCTAGAGAAGCTGTTGCTGCCCCCTCCCAGGAAGTGTTCAGGGTCAGGTTGGATGCAGCTTTGGGCAACCTGGTCTAGTGGAGGGTGTCCCTGCCCATGGTAGGGGGGTTGGAACTAGATGGGCTTTGAGGTCCCTTCCAACCCAAACCATTCTATGATTCTATGATTCTATGAACTTTCTGAAGGTGTTATGACTTTCTAGAGGGTTTATGTGACAACTAAATGAAGGATGTCTGTCCTTATTTTTATTTTAATTTAGAAGAAGAAAACTCTGAATTCTGGAAAACTAGAACCTAGAGAGTTTTGCAGCATATTGTCCTGTTGACTGGGGACTATCCAGTCTTGTAAAACAAGTATTTATAGATAACAGTCACCATAAATTACATCTGAATTCAAAAACTGCATTCAATGAGTTCAAACTAAAAACATCCCCAGAAGTCAACATGAGTTTCTCTCATTTACAAATGACACTTTTACAAGGGCCAGAGGTTTCAGTCTCTACCAGAGATCAGGACACAATAGCAAAAGTAATCTAGTTTAGGAAAATCCTGGTACAGATAGAATTACCTTGAAGCTGTACTTGACCTTCAGCAAAGATGGTCATGCCATTCTTCAGGCAAAATCAGCAGGTGAGGAATGACCTATGCAATTGAAAATTGGTCTGTGCTCGCAGAGTTCATCAATCTCAAATGCTAGGCCTGAACAGCTCCAAGACAGAGCAATGCATGGGGAGTTTTTTGCTTTAACGGATGATGGCACAAACTTAAATATCATAATTTGATTTACACAAGTGTTCACTTGTTAGCATATGTACCTAAGGTAGAAATTTTTCTTCATAAGCAAATTAAGTAAACAAAGTAGAAGGAAGGAAGAGCTGATGGAAAGCAAAAAGAGGGATAATACCATGCAAAAGTCTGTATTTCAAATAGTGTTTCAGGAACTTAAAGGTTAGTACAAATTTTAGTGAAACATGCTCCTTTTCCTCTGCATGCTTGCCTGAAAATGCTATTGCCAGTTCATGGTTTAACATGTCCATGATATATTAAAAAATGTTTTGAAAAACAAATTTTAGATATACAGTGGAAAGGATTTACAAAGTTAAAGATGACACTTCTTTAAAACAGCAGAACTGTTACTGAGTCATATCGCTTATGCATAACGAATTTATCAATCCATAAAGCTGAACTTCAGGAAAAGGTCATTTTGATAATTCGTTCTCACCTACTGTGTAACAGAGGATACAGAATTCCTCTTCCCTGGTCCTGCCTCATGTCATTGCACTGCCTTAGCAAAAACATGTCTTTTGGAAAAGCATCTGATTTTTATTTAAAAACCTGCTGCATGGGGAATCCGCAATATTCTTAGAGAAGTCATTTTAGCTTCTTAGTAATTTTTCTCCTTAAAATGGGTCTGTTATTTCTCATCTCAAGTTGTCTTTTTGGTGGCTTTGAGACACTAGAGTTTGACATCTGTCACTATCAAAAATCTTCACTTACATACTTAAGAACTACAGAGGAATCAAGTTTTAGTTTCGTCTGTTTAAACTACATAGACTGAACTCTTTAATCCTTGACAATAAAAAAAGCTTCCTCAAGTCTTGTGATTTTTTGAAGAAATATATTAAAAATACCATGCCTATTTACACTGTGCATATGCTATCTATTTCATAACAGGTTTTGTTTCTAGCATTCTGCATATATTCTTATTTACAACATTCCTCTATGATAACCCACGCTTTCCTCAAAGCCTTGTGGTGAGTTACAGAAGTCTCAGTGAATTCTAAACTCAGTTTGTGTGTTGGAAACAATTGTCATGTGTAAAATTAGCTTTCTTAATATAACACGATGGTATTCATTTAGGGCTGTTATCATAATGTTTTCCTAGAAACAAATGCTAGCTGGTCCACTGGAGTGCTGTGACTCTGTTTTAATAGTGAAAATTTATTTTTCTGCACCATTTCTTTGAAAGCTGCTAAGATGCTTAAGACTGACTATAAGAAATAGTGTCTATCTGCAGAATTTGTTAAGAATGGATTTTATTTGGCTTAGATGGGGGGGAGGGGAAGAGAAACTTCAGGTTTAAAGAATTAATTTTTTATGTAACATTTCCAAGAAGTTGTTTAAAATTAAAAAAAAAAAAAAAAAAAAAAAAGGGCTTTTGCAAGTTCTCTGAGAGTAGTTCAGGACCTGAGGGATTAATAGGCCAAAGCAGAGAAGGCAGAGAAATACTGCCATTGTCAAGGTAATAAGAGCACATTCCCAACAGTGACATATACTGCACAATTGTATAATTGTTTAGAATGACTGGAACAATGGTTTGGGCACCCACAAAAATTATGCACATCATAATCATATTTGACCATTCAGACAGGAAATATTTTTAGCTGTGCATTTCACTTTTGTGTAGGAAAATACTACAACTACGATAATGAGCTGACTGTCCCTCAAATTAAATAAGGATAAACGGAAAATTGAATGTTTGAATGCATGTATGTTGGCAACTTTTTCCTATTTGGTAGTCTATCCTGGTTAATTCTTTGGAGAGTCTTGGGAAACTAAACTTAGATTTCCCTTATCTGACATGCAAAAGGCAGACATGATCCAGTCACTTACTCTCACATCGCACCAACTAAAATATTTCTGGTGAGAAGATCATCTTTCATGCTCAGGGTGCTTCTCAAATAATCCCCATGAAGGGACTTCTGTGCTATGACATAATTTCCTTATCATGAAAAATTTGATTATTAGAAGGAGAATTTTTATTATTATTACTAAATGCCTGTTCATAAAGGTAAAAGAAGGTATTTGTATTTAGTAATGCTTAGCTGTTAAAGAGGGATAGGTGAACAAATGAAACTGAAGACCAGAAGACCAGAATCAAGTGGAACCTAGAAACATTTATAAGATATTTTAAAATTACCTCAAAACACATTTGAATTAACTTTCATCTAAAAGAAAATAAATCACAGTGCTCCAAATATATTTTAAGAAATTGATGCTTACTTTTACTAATGGAATGAAGGCCTGAGACTTCTGGGATGAAGTTTCCTTTCAAAATAACAATACTACCAAACTGTGACACGATTTACTTCTTCAGTGAAGTATAAGTTCCACAGTACTTGAGAAAGGGAGGAGGTGTAACGTGACAGTATTACATAAATATTTTTCAGATTTTTAAAAAATATTTAGGTTTCACAACATTAATCTTCAAAGGGAGAGAATATTACCATGCAAAAAGCAAATAAGTCAGTAAATAAGACACTCAAGAAGATTCCTGTCACAGAAATTCTGGGAAACAAATGGTGGTTAGCTGCTAAGGGCTTATTTGTAAGGTGCAGTGTCTGTGTACTTCTACAAAGGAAAGACAGTCACTGACTTGAGGAATTATTTTTTGCATTATATGTTTTGGCCCCTGACTAAGTATGTTTTTAAGTAAAAGAAGAATCAAAACATAGAAAATAAATGTTTAACTTATCACAATTTAATCTGTCAATGGATGCACCTTCAGAAAATTTCATAGTTGATGAATTAAAAAAAACCCCAAACCTTCACCCTAATAAATAAGTGTTGTGACCATTTTGTAAGATTCAGTGCTAACAGTACTGAGCAAATATCTAATTTTTTCTCACAGTATTGGCCACCTTTTCCTCAAGATTCTTCTAGATCGTATATCAGCAGTTCTGATAACAGTTTTCTGATACATGTTTGGAAATGGGAGTGACACTGAGCAGTCTTGATTTACAGTATAGAGCTGATGAGAAAATGTAAAAAGCATACACTGCAAGAATGTGACTCTTCCCTCCTATTTCTCTTACATATATCAAAGAATAGTAATAAAATTGCAATTGTTGTAAAATGTAATAACAACAATATCGGTAAAATTGTGTTAGATTTTAAATTCCATCGATGGGCATTTTTTTAAAATAGCATTTTTCATTGTGCTTTTCAATATTTACAATGATTTTTTCCTTTCAGTTACAATAACACAGACTAAGTACCCGGAAGAATAGGTTTGTAATTTTCAGTTCATCTTCTCAGAATAAAAAAAAAATAAAAAAATTAAACAAGACTTGGCTTCAGGAATTGCTAAATATGTAAAAATTGCCTTCATTTGACAAATTTTATGTAGTGGGGATGATATCGGAAAGGGAAAGAGGCTATATCTGAAAGTGGAGTGGAGGGTATATCTGGGCACAGAAGAAGGAAGATGTTGGAGTTGTGTAGTCATATTAGAAGGAAGGTCTCATTAAAATATGCTCACAGCTGTTCTGGAGAAAAAGAGCACACCTAGAAATACTTGTGCATTCACACTGTATTTTTGTTTATCCTTCTCCCTGTGTTTTTTTATAATATAAAAAAATTTTAACTTAGATCCTTAAAAGGAGAATGCAGACATCCAAGGAAGTAAAGAAACACCCCTGCAGGTCAAAATTAGAGGTGATAATTTAGAAGTTAATGCATATTTCAGAAATCTACATTTCCTAATGGCTACAAGTCTTGATGCATAACATAGGTGTCTTCAAACCCTATCTGCCTGGGAACACTTAGAAAAATCAGGTAAAGTTGTGAGGGTAAATATGGATAATTAAATTGTGTTAGATTGTGTGCAAATACTCTCATTCAGAAGTAAAGCACTTTTAGACAGCTATAGCTTAATTCTTGTTCAAGGACAAGTGAGAACATCAAACCAGAGGTTTAATGAGCTTTAATTAAGCATCTTAGCCTTTGCACTTTTAGTGGAATTGTCTTCACTTTTCTAAGTGTTCCTGGTAGAAAAGTCCTTCAACTACCAGCTCTATATTTTTTTCTAAAATACAAGGTATTTGTAATTTCTTGAAAGACCTACCTCACACAATGAAGTCATTTACAAACTATCTACACTTCTATTTAAGAAAGGTTTCTTGCTGAAGAAACTTACAAATGTGAACTGAATGCATGTCAGGAGGCAATTACAGAAATTCAGAATCTGTTACTTTCATAAATTTAATGATTTTTAAAAACAATCTTACTGTTTGGAGGGGCAGGGTCTTGATTAATCTTTGATAATAGCCTTGCTTATCTTCATCTCTTGCATTACAGGAACACTTTGGCAGCTAGCTCTAGGAATTTTAGGAGCTTTTTACCCAGCATATACAGTTTAGACTTTTCTCAGTAATAGTACAGTTGAGGTGTACCCTTTCGTGTCCATTATTATCTACATTAGATTGTGTGACTCAGAGTAATACTGTCTAATAGCACATCTTTAAATTCTAGAGCCCTAATGTCAAAGGATTTTTCACAAAATATTTAAACTACTTAATAATTGAAAGAGAGAAAGAGAAAAATACCCTTTAGATAGTACATGCCTGTATTTCAAATAGACTCATAGAATCATTTATATTGGAAAAGACACTGAAGATCATCAAGCCCCACTGTTAACCTAGCACTGCCAAGTCCAACCACTAAACCATGTCCCTAAGTACCACATCTACATGTCTTTTAAATACCTCCAGGGATGGTGACTCAGCCACTTCCATGGGCAGCCTCTTCCAATGCTTGACAACCCTTTTGGTGAAGAAATTTTCCTAACATCTAATCTAAACCTCCCCTCGCACAATTTGAGGCCATTTCGTCTTGTCCCATCACTTGTTACTTGGGTGAAGAGATCAACACCCACCTGGCTACAACCTCCTTTCAGTAGCTGTAGAGAGCGATAAGGTCTCTCCTCAACCTCCTTTTCTCCAGGTTAAACAACCCCAGTTCCCTCAGCTACTCCTCATAAGACTTGTGCTCTAAACCCTTCACCAGCTTCACATATTCACAGATTCACAGATTGGTAGGGGTTGGAAGGGACCTCTGGAGACCATGTAGTCCAACCCCCCTGCTCAGCAGAATCCCTTAGACCATGTTGCACATGATTGTGTCCAGGCTGGTTTTGAGTATCTCCAGAGGAGGAGACTCCACAACCTCTTTGGGCAGCCTGTCCCAGAGCTCTGTCATCCTCGAAGTGAAGAAGTTTTTCCTCATATTGAGATGGAACTTCCTATGTTCCAGTTTGTGCCCATTGTCCCTTGTGCTGTCACTGGGCACCATTGAGAAGAGTCTGGCCCTTCCTCTAGACATCCACCCTTTAGATATTTGTAAGCTTCATTGCCCTTCTTTGGACAACACACAGTTTTGTTACCCTTCTTTGGACACGCTCCAGCACCTCAATGTCTTTCTTGTAGTGAGGGGCCCAAAACAGAACACAGTGCTTGAGGTGTGACCTCAACAGTGCTGAGTACAATGTTCCCTAGTCCTTCTGGCCACACCATTTCTGATACAAACCAGGATGCTGTTGGCCTTTTTGGCCACCTGGGCACACTGCTGGCTCATATTCAGCTGGCTGTTGACCAACACCCCCAGGTCCTTTTCTGCCAGGCAGCTTTCCAGCCACTCTTCCCCAAGCCTGTAGCGTTGCATGGGGTTGTTGCGACCCAAGTGCAGGACCCGGCACTGAGCCTTGCTTAACCTCATACAGTTGGCCTTGGCTCACTGATCCAGCCTGTCCAGATCCCTCTATAGAACTTCCTAGCCTCAAGCAGATCAGCACTCCTGCCCAAATTGGTGTCATCTGCAAACTTACTGAGGTGTGAAATTTAAAAAATTCCCTTCCCTTCTCTAACATAAGCATAAATTCTTCAAGACATTTAGGTAACCTTAATGGAAGTTTTGTAATTTCTGGTATATTTTTAATGTAATGTTGGTTCCTTATTATTCTTAAAAGAAGTGGAATATTGCTGTTACTTATTTTAAGAGAAAGCCAGTGTTATCCAAATAGATTTTGCTTTTATATAGACAGGTAGAATGTTCGATGGTGATGTAACATGAACCACCTCAGAATCACAATTGCTTCATGATAAAGCAGCGAGAAAACAGGAAATTGAAAAACTCATTTATATGTTTTACTTTGTTTATTCCTTAAAATTCTGTACAGCTGTGATCAGTCTGACCAACTTTAATGCTGCAGCAAGCAACACACAGTGCTACAGCCACTGCACAATACTAGCTATAGATTTTCCTCTGTGCCGTGGGCAGGGTTTCTCATTTCATACATCATTTGCAACCTGCTGCAGTGATTCTGCGAAGTCATTGCCTATCTCACTAACACAAAGTTAGGAAGAAGTAACATCTTTCCCTACTCTTATTTTGAACAAGTATTGCACTAGATATCACAGTTTCCTGTTGCTCTCTGCTTACAGTAAAACACCAACCACAATTATACCAGCTAAAATTATACCAGCAACCCTTTACATTCTATTCTTGAGTGTCAATGTTAAGGAAGTTAAATCCTTCAACAAAGCTTTGTCAGGTGCTATAGGCTACTACTGCTTATTTTATATGTCTAAAGATATCCAACAGAGTGCAAAACCTACATCCTGAGAGAAAGCTCTGGAGTATGGCCAAATCTGTCAGATATTTTTTTTAATGTTTCTGAAATGCCATTCAGCAAAAATCAGTGTGAGCTATCCTGACTTTCTCCACTCAGCACCAGCAGTATAATAGCTTAATGATAGCATGAGACTCAGGGCACAGACCTGAGACAGGCAATCACAGCAATATCTCATTTTCACCCTGGTGTCCATCCACTGAACCAACATTTCAAGCACTGAAACTAAAGCTGAGTTAAAATGAGTAAAGCAATACTGCCAGTCAACACAAAGCGTTACCGGACCTCACCTTTGTGTGGTGCAGTGTGGAACAGACTTTAATATTGCTAATTTCACTGGACTAAATCCATATAATCATCTTTGGATACAGCTGACAGTGTAAATGAAGTTTAGGTAAGGACTGAGCAGGGAAGATACACTTCAGTGTAATCGAAGAATAATATTTACTTTAGTTCCCTAGAATCCAATGTGTGAATACAGTTAATGGTTTAAGATACAGGTCTTACTTATCCTGGAAAGGGGCCTCTGCCACATTAATTTCCTGATTTTTAATTTAAGTTCTTTTTTGTCGTTTATGATTTGGGATTGCTTAGTATATCCCTAAGAAAGGCCATGTCTGTTGTTGCCCAGTTAAGTGAAAAATTCAGTCCGATGCTAATTTATCTTTCTTTAATAATACAGCAATGTTTAAAACGCAAGACTCTTACATATACTATTGACTCAAATCCACTTTGTATTGTCAGGAATATGCTGTGCCAAAATTACTCTTTACAACACCTCAGTTACTGTTTTGTGAGTCTCAGTAATCAAGAAAAAAAGCATCACTAACACACTAAGGACTTGGATATGTCTGCTATACTTTTGATCTTTAGGTTCAGAGAGAATGTGGCAAAATGTGGATATCTTGTTTTAATTACTCTTTCTTTTTTTTTTTTAAGAGGGTCTCAAAAAATTAAAGGTTTGTTTTCCTTTGAAACATATTTGGCATTCAGCTATTTTTCTTTCTCTGAAGGTAAAGATATTTTAGAGACACAGAAAGACACAGAAAGACGCAACCACCTCCCTGTTATGTTCTGGTTTCCCCAAATCAATAGGTTGCAAAGCAAATGTCTACTTTGTTTTCAGCTTCTGTATCAAATTGGGACTGTGCAAGCCCCATACTTCCCTTTTCTTTTCACTATTAGCATCACTGATTTTGTTTTACTGCTTCTGTTTGCCACAATGTAGTTTCTCATTGCTCAGGAGATGAAGGAAGTGATGGGTCATTTTAAGTAGCATCCTCACTCCATGATCACAGTGCAGCAACATATACTGAGACCTTTAAATACTCCTCTCTCCTCTGTTTCTTTTCCTGTGTCAGGAGCAAAGAGAAGCACAGATCAAAGGTAGTGGACACAGTAAGAGCAGATGCACAACAGGACCGTTATTAAGCCCTCTCAAAAGTATAGTTACTACCAGAAAAACACACCAGTATTAGTCAGAAAAAAATAGCTGACAGGAGATAAATAAAGCAAAATCTCTCTAACATATGTGAGATCTCAGAAATACCCCTGAATGACTATTCTCCATAACCCTGTAGGCCACATTATATTAAATGATTATCACTTACGTAACCATTACCTCAGGTTTCACTGACCTTGACAGCAATGCAGTAATCACATCTTTGAATGTCACTGAAGAGTTTTTACAATGTAATGTGAGAGGCAGGCAGAACATGCAGAATTTTTTCTACTCACTATTCATAGATATATGTGGATTGTATAAGCCTATTACAAAAGAAATCCATCTCATGTCAAACTTCATTTTTATGAAGTTTTCTGACAATATTGCAGAATCTTACATTATGCTGTTATTAGATTTAAGTGTATGAATATCCTTCATACATTTTCCACTCAGCTAAATTTCTCTGATCTTTTCTGCTGCACTGAAAGAGCTTGAGCCATGGTGACTGCTTAGGAGCATCCATATTCGGCATCACTAAATCTAAAAAATATTTCATAAGTTCACTGACATTACAGAGCTGTTGTTAGACCTTTATAGTCAATGTAAAGAGTTGGGTGATTGCAAGAAGCGCTTGGCAGAAAACCCTGAGGGAGTACATTTCCAAGATCAGGAAGTTCTGTTCGCTCACAACTGACTTAGCAACTCAGATCCATAAATAGTCTCACATAATTCGAGGTACTGTGCTTGAACCTTTTGGCTTGCTAATGGCCAGCTGTTTGCAATGTGCTTCTTTCTACTTCCAATAAAGAGATGAGCAGATACAGTGCAGTCACATCCCGTGAGATGATGAACGCTAAGAAGTATGAGCTACTATGCTGTCGTGAGGTTAGACAGTAGACTGCACATCACACAGTGCTGGTACCAAAAACAGTGAGCAGCATTTACTCTTTTAAAAGAGTTGATGGTGCCTAGATGCATATTTCATATTTGGAGGAAAGACTTGAAAGGCAGTCAAAAAGATCTGAGTTCCAGAGCATCGTCAGACTGAGATTATTCAAAACCAGAACATCCACTTCCTAAATACCCCTTTCTAGGTAGAAATCCTCTGCCCTTCCACTGAGGGTAAGCCTTCAAGGAATAAGAAGAACAACTACCTTGCACTAGCAAAAGAGTTGTCTGAACAAGGTTCCTAGTTGCAGTGTAACAAGAAAGGCCTTT
>VXBL01006153.1:13103-79363 GCA_013400195.1 Aramus guarauna | reverse complement strand
AGTCAAAGGGAAGGGGTTTGAAAGGGCCAGTTGAATCTGGTAAGTCAACAAATGATTACAGGACTGGTGCCACAGCCACAGGACTCACTTTGAGAAACCTGGTCCACTGGGCACTGATGGGGTTCATCTGTCCAAGAAGGAGAAGAGGATCTTCAATCGTAGGCTTGTCAACCTGGTGAAGAGGCTTTAAACTAAAGTTGCCAGGGAGGGGAACCTCAATCCATCCCACTCCTACCAGTNAAAGGGAGAGCAGGGACAGGTCACTCTATAGCAGAGGTTTGCTACAGGCCACTCAGCAAGGAACACTGAGAAGATGAGGCCCTCTATAGACAGATAGGAGTAGCCTCACATTTACAAGCCCGGGTCCTCATGGTGGACTTCAATCACCCTGATATCTGTTGGAGGGACAACACAGCAGGGCATAAGCAATCCAAGAGGTTCTTGGAATGTGCTGATGATAGCTTCCTTCTCCAAGTGATAGGTGAGATAAGGAGGAGAGGTGCCATGCTGGACCTTGCTCTCAGCAACATGGAGGGGTTGGCTGGGAATGTAAAGCTCAAGGGCAGCCTTGGCTGCAGTTACCATGAAATGGTGGAATTCAAGATCCTGAGGGCAGTGAGGAATGCCATTCAGAGGGACCTAGACAGGTCCTTGAGAGATGGGCCTGTGCAAACCTCTTGGAGCTCAATAAGGCCAAGTGCAAGGTCCTGCACATGGGTCAGGGCAATCNGAGCTGAATAAGGCCAAGTGCAAGGTCCTGCACATGGGTCAGGGCAATCCCAAGAACAAATAGAGGGTGCATGGAGAATGGATTGAGACCAGTCCTGTGGAGAAGGACTTGGTTTTATTGGTGAAAGAAAAGCTCAACATGAGCTGGTAATGTGTACTTGCAGCCCAGAAAACCAGACAAATCCTGCACTGCATCACCAGCAGTGTGATCAGCAGGTTGAGGGAAGATATTGTCCTCCTCTGCTCTGCTCTGGTGATACCCCACCTGGAGTACTGCATCCAGCTGGGAGGCACCAGACATAAGAGGATGAGTCCAGAGGAATGCCATGAAGATGATGAGAGGGCTGGAGCACCTCTCCTATGAAGACAGGCTTAGATAGTTGGAATTGTTCATCCTGGAGAACAGAAGGCTGTGGGGGGACCATATTAGCAGCCTTCCAGTCCCTGAAGGGGGACTACAAAAAAGCTGGAGAGGGACTTTTTACAAGGGCACGTAATGATAAGAGAAAGAGTAATAGCTTTAAGCTGAAGGAGGGTAGATTTAGATTAAATATTAGGAAGAATTTTTTTATGATCTGGGCAGTGAAGTACTGGAACATGTTTCCCAGAGAAGTTGTGGATGCTCCCGCCCTGGAAGTGTTCAAGGCCAGGCTGGATGGGGCTTTGGGCAACCTGGTCTAGTGGAGGGTGTCTGTACTCATGGCAGGGGAGTTGGAACAAGATGGTCTTTAAGGTCCCTTCCAACCCAAACCATTCTATGATTTGATGACATCATCAATCTGAGAGGGAAAGGTCAATACATTGGAGGGCAGTGCTGCTATTCACAGAGGCTTCAACTTGCTGGAGGACCTTGTGAGGTTCGGCAAAGGTAAATAATCTTGTGTTTTCTGGCCAATACCTTTAGGAACACTAGAATTTGCTCCTAGGAACACTAGAATTTGCTCCAGAGCCTTCATTTTTCTCTTAAGCATAAACCCAAGGTTTAGTCTTTTTTAAGAAGGACAGTAATGCGATCAACTGTTGTCACTGTATGGTTTGCTGGAAAACTTTACACGACGTCATCTATCCATGGTTCTACCCCTCAATGTCGTTATTCTAAGACAACACAGACAGATGATTCACATTTTGGCAATCCTATTTCATGCACTGTCACTCAGCTCAGACAACTACTTTATCTGCAGAAGCTCTAGTATTTGATTTTTAATATTTTTAAAATCTTGTGTATTCTCATGTGACTGGTAGATGTTACTGGAACATAACCACAATGCCAGTTCTAACTATTCCTGCTAAAACAAAAGTAAAATCACAAGTATAACTAACAGTATCTAAATATCTTATTTCATCTTATAAAATCTGTGCCTCCTTTCTCTTGAGAATTTAGCCTTCTGTCAATATTCTGCTTCAAGTAAATGAAAGTCTAAGACAGAAATAAACAAACAAATGAAAAAAGATGATATACACCCCCTCCACTGTAAGTCGTATGTCCCTCCTCTCTTTTTATGATGGGGTGTAGCACACTTTTTCTGGTCCACTGGAAAATCTCTTTTTTCATTAATGGATCAGATAAAATAACATTTCTTGGTTTCTATGCTCCTTACTTGCAAGGTCAGCATCCTAACCTTCATATATCTTCCCTCTTCTACTGTCCCTTAAGGTTATGTCTTGAAGTAACTCCCACAATCTTATTCCCATTCTCCTGTACTCCCTCCCAGACCACACTTGCATGATTTCTTCTAAAGCTAGTTCTGCAGTTAGGAAAGAAATCTGCCTAACAGGCTCACTGGACAATTACAAATCAGAAATATAGTGTACAGTATATGAAACAAATGTGAAAAACTTTTTACCAATGTATTGACCATGTACAGCAGAGCTCATATACAAGCGTGCACTCCTTGGTAAATTTTGTAGGTGACCAAAAATAATTAATATTTATTATACTATATTACTTATTTCTGTGGCACATACCTCTATCCAAACATACCTGAATAGTCAACTGGTTTAAGATTGTCTGCTTTTAGCAGATAGATAACATATCAGGTTGTGTTTTAGAAAGACACTTGACTAGATTTAACATTGGGTTAATAAAAACATATACTTTTAGCTTGTACACATATAATATATACATAAAAATATACAGTTATTGACAAAGAACATGTGGTTTTGAGAGCTGGAGACAAATATTTTACACTTTCTCTGAAGATAATACAATCTGGCTGATGTCCACTTTTCTGGCAATGACTGGGAGAGAGCTAAAGGCTGCTTCTTTTGATATCTTATTTGGATGACTAAGTGCCCTTCTGAAGTGTCACCACTGGATTGCAACCCAAGTGCTAATAAGAAGTCCAAAACTAGGGAATCTGGGATCAGAGGTAAAATGCTACAAGTCTCTTTTTCCTTGTGTTAAGAAGATATACTGACTGTGCAGAATCACTGCAGCAAGGTGTAAATGATGTATGAAATTAAAAAACCTCTGCCCAGTGCACAGAGAGAACAGGTAACACTGTGGTTACTTCTGTGTTGTGGTATATGCAGTGATATCTAACTTAGATACAACCTTTGGCAAAAAATAAACAAACAAACAAACCCTGCTGAGCAGAAGTATTAAAGAAATTGTAGGTGGAAGGAATTAGCATTAAGCTATATTTTGTTTGTTCTTACCTCCTCTTCCCGATTTCCTCTCTCCTTCCCCACAAAACTTCATTTGAAGAGTATCTTATATGGAGAGCTGGACTCAGGTAAAGTACACTACCTGCAGATAGCTCCTGTGCAGTTATGCATAACCCCATGGGGCATGAAAACATGCTTGGAAGATCCACAGGTGGGAAGAGAAGTGGAGGGCAGAGAAAATGAACCTCGTCCTGAACAGTCAGAGTTAAAAACAGGAGTTCAAAAGCTGTATCACAAAGCTGTCTCAAGGTTCTGTAGCTTCCCACCCATGCTAACTGAAGTAGGTAGCTAGCTTTTTAAACATAGTCTTTAAAAGTCCTTTAGCATTGACGAAGTGGGTGAACCACCCAATTTTTCTACTCTTATCCAACACTATATCTTAAATAACTAAGAAAAAAAAAGAATAAACATGTGTGAGGAAATCTCCAAGAGAGTGTTTGGCATTTCATTTTGCATTTTTGAAGTCACTTTATTTTACTAGAAAGGCAGAGAAAATCCTAGAAGTCAGTGGGTTTTCATGTGAGATATACTGAAATATTTCTAGAAATAGATAGTGAAGAATTATTTGGTTGCTCTCTTTTTCTCCATTTAATGAATGGCTACACAATTTTAAAAATATATATATTTTTCATCTTACATTTTAAATCTGATGTCTTCCTTCCCTTCTATCTTGCTTTACTAATCTGAACTGGCATCAGTGCTAAGGCTCCTGTGTTATGAATAGCTATTATGCCATTACCATTTTCTGGGTTATCTAAAAATAATATACCTGTAAAATATTGTCCTTTATCCCCCAATTTTCCATCCTGATATTTGACAAACATGATCCTGAGTCAGATTAAAATGAGTACCGCTGGCGTGCAGTCTAGTAAAACGTTCCATGCCAAGTGGTAGTCCAGTGTGGTAGTGATAGTAGTGCAGTATGTCACAAACCAGCGGGGGTAGGAGCACTGGCATTATCTAAGTGGAAAACTGGGAAACCGATTTCAGTTTTTTTAGGGACATATAGAAGAAGATTCTAAGCCTTGCTATTTAAATAACAAATTTATTTTAGCTCACTTAGAGGTTTTGAAAACACTATTTGTTCTAGCATTCTTCTTAGTTTATCCTCATAGCACAAAGAACTCACTTTACAAGCTATCAATAAAATGAATGTAACTCTTAAAGTTTTCTGTAAGTAATGTAAATATGTATATGCTGGGCTTTGATATTTTATATTAGTATTACTTTGCATAAGTAATGAAGTCACCCAAGCTAATGTATTAATATTCAGAACACACTGAAGCTTTATATATGTTGTGAGGTGTTATGTACAAAAATGAAAGAGCTAAAAGAAAGACTGTAATAATGCATTACAAAAATGAAGCATTTATTTGGCCACTACACTAACTCTGCCATATTACACATGTTGATGAGTGCACTTACATCTGAAAAAACTTACTACCGAAAATATAAGTATAGATTACATATATTTATTAAAGTATAAATAAAATATAATTTGAACTAGATATCAATAAATTATTATAATATTCTCATACTAATTGCCTGTTTAAACTAAGATGTATCTCTCTGGTATGTATTCTCTATAGCCATCACAAAAAAGTGTATTCCATACGTCACTAAGTGAACCACAATAAATCTAGATTAACGATGGGAACACCAGTCATATGTGCAAAAAAGAATTGTGATGGACTAAATTTAGGTGGTTGTTTTCTTCAATGCTAATAGAGGCAGAGAAGGTCTATAATTACCAGTGAGCCTGCACATCCTGTCAGGGATCTGGAGTGAATAAAAATTTAGAGTCGATCATCTTTTCCAGCTATCAAAATAATATAAGATGTATCTTTATTTTTTTTTTTTTTTTTATTTTTTTTCCCCCTTCAGCTTCATGAAAGCTTTGTCTTTCAGGATTTTACAAGCATTTTCATTTTTAGAATTAAGCAAACTCAGCAGGGAGATCTTTGTAGGGTGGAAGACATTTTAGGAAAATTATTATATATAGCACAATTATAGAGTTGAACAAATAACTGATTTCCTGGTTCATTGGCAATTCAGACAAGAGGAATTCAGCTAGTGCAAGGTGAATTTTAATTCATCCTCCAGCTCAAACAGCAAATCAAAAAGGAATTATTTGGGATGATAGGAAATATTTGCTGCAAAATGAGTATTTAATTTCAAACATGAGCATTTATAGAGGCTTAAAAAGATAAAGGAAATGTAAAGCCAAATTGTTAATTCAAGTATTTAATTAAAAAAAAAATCCTCAGCTTTTACTTTTTTTTTGACATGAGCTATTTTGTCAAACATTCTAATGGCAAAACATTTTTATTTTTTCAAATGTATATTTTTCCAAATGTACATTTTTCATCAGAGGAGATACAGTCCTGCTGCCAATCGTTATCCATGGCTAATGTTCCAGTGGGTACAAAACTTGATCCTAGAGGTAGTAAGTGTTACAAGAACTGGTGTACCCACTTAAGATTACAAATCCTCAGAAACAGCGTAATTTGCATACATTCAGTAAGTGAAGTTGGACTGATAAAGAAAATGAACGTGTGGCAGGAATCCTAATCTAAACCTTTTCCCTAATTCACCTCCTTTTAGACTCAAATTACCCAATATCTGGAGTAAATGCTTCTAAAACAGGGATTTCTTGCCTTGCTCCAAATTGGGATGGACTTTAACGACCCATTCCCACACCGTGGAGGAAGCAGCAATTATCTCACAGACTTTTCCAGCGTTCTGACACTTGCCAGCAGACTGCAGTAACAAGAAACATTCAAAACCTTATCACACTCAGTTTGATTTGAAAGCCGTATACTTTTCATAGCATGCTGCCTACTTGTTCCCAGTAGAGAAGCAACAGGGGTAATTTTCAGCAGCACTACAGGATGTGCTAGAGGAATGTTTAAATCACTAACATCTGGTGGAATTCAAGTGGATTCTTTATATCATCTTTCAGGAGCTCAGTGGTAACTGCTGAGAGCTACACTGAGTACGCACTGAACAGAGGTATTCTTTCAAGACTCATTTCAGACAATTGTTCAGCATTTGCTGTGAGTCTGTCCCCAATTTTGAGATCCTACAGCTGTTTCACTATTTTGGAAAAAGTTAGCACATTAAGATATTTGACAATTCAAAGGGTTTGGCAAAATAAAGATGGACATTACCATCTAGATACTGCACTATTCAATGTTTTGCTCATTCGTGTGTACAAAAAGTTAGTCAACTTGCCCCTTCAATTGTCTTGTGTGTATGAATGAAGACTTCATTGCAGCACCAATGAATCTCAACATACTATGCCTTTCTTGTGTGTTTGTTATTGTATTTTGTTTCACTTTTAACTACTTCTTATATTCTTTATATTTTGCTATAAAATACTGATGCATGAGACAGTAATACAACAGTTTTTGTAAGACCTATGAGGAATGAGAATTGGGCTTAAGAAGATATAAATGACCTCAGCAATGCAGAACAACTATCCATGAAGTCCTGTATTCTGAAACTCATGTATAGTTACTAGAACAACATATTTCAAAAGAGATCTATTAAATCTGATTGGGCTAATTGGGAAAAATTATCTTTAAATTAAAATTTTGTTCTAAAACTATGAAGTTAATAGTTGGCTTATGTCTCTCAGAATAAATATAAATATTGCATAGGAATTAATCTGAGTCACTAAATTGAAGAAAATCTTATTATTCATAAAAATATCTAGCTTTAGAAACAGATTTAAATAATAGCTTTGCCTTATTAAAAAAATTACAGATATGAAGTTTAAAATTACACTGTACATGATAGATACATTAGATATTGATATCTATCAAACTAGATAGATACTAATATATATATATAAACCATATATATACACAGGCACATATATTTCCACAGTTTAAATTATTTTCCTTTTGAATTTCATTGGCTATGCTTTGTATCCTCTTTTGTGTAAATTAATACAAATGTATTATCATTGTGAGCAATGACATTGCAATTTTTTTCCCTCTTGATCTCACAGGTAGGATTTCTAAAAATGCCTAAGCAATTTCTCAGCACATCTTCCTCTGAAATTCACTGATAAAGTTCTGCATCCTTTTGGTATAGATATCTTTGTATTCTTGCTATTATTTCTGTCTTTTTTTTTCTGGACTTTTTTCTTTCTACATAATTTTTTACCCAGATAGTAAGACTCAAACACAGTTAATGTTTGTAAGTCAATAATATTTTCTTGGTTCCTTTATCAATAAAGCTTAGCATATTATTTGAGGGGTTTATATGCCCATGACGGCAGAAGAGTTTATTCACTTAAAAATGCATTAGACTAATACTGGGAAAAAGCTCAATATTTACAGTGTTTTACATACTTATCATGCTATGCTAATTAATAGAGATTTAAATCCAGGCAGCCTGGTTCACTAATTTGCTATGATAGTAATAATAATTTATTATTTAATATGCAAAGACTGTATGCTTCATCTTTGTAAGGTGTGTTAAGAAATCCTAAAGAGTTTGTTAAGCCAAATGCATTTGGAAAGAAGGCAATTAAAGGATTTGGATGCCTTTGTGAGAACTTTCAGTAGTTTACCTACTGTCTAAAAAAGCTGCAAAGGATAAATTCAGTTTTAAGAATTTCAAAATTATCTCTGACTCTGGTGTTGTTAAAAGTATAATGTCAATAAATACTGTTCCAGGAAATGGTTGAGTGGAAGCTCTGCTCTTGGGAGTCAAGATTTGTTCCTTGCACATTCCCAAGATATACTGAAGATATTATTTCAGAATTATGAGCTTTTCCCAACAAAGCAGAAAATAATGATCTTTCCTTTTGTTCTTTTTACAGGTTTTTCATGGTTTTGCAATATAATATGTGCATGGTTTTGTATGGAGGAACTGTGATAAATTACGATGTGGGAAACATTGCTTGTGTGGGATAGATAAGAAATAGGTAGACTCATGTAGGAAGGAACAGACAAATTCTCTTTATCTGCATTTATCCTTGACTGTGTTCAAGTTTTCCTGGTCTCTGTAGTGGTCTAGCTGTAGTGAAATTGATCTTTTAGATACACCCAGTCTTTTTGTCACTGTTATTGTTCAATGATGTTAAATCAGAATGGCCCATCTGAACAAATACTCAGACATTCACACAATGATAATCTGTATCATAATCTTGACACACAGTGACCTCTGAACATGAGAGGGGGAAAAAAAAAAAAATGCTTCTCAGGAGAAATATGTTGATTAGAAATGTTTCGCCCTGTAAGATAAACAATTATGGGGACAAACTATTACCAATAACTGCTAGTGTTCCTACACACAGAGCAAACTTGGTCTATGCAAATAATTCCAAACCAGAAAATAAAGAAATAAAACATATAACTGAGTGATAGAACTTACAAATACTCAATATTTATTAGAAGTGTAATTTTCAACAGTTTGCTCTAAATCAACCAACCAACAAAACAAAATGCCTTGTTTAGAGGGAACTATTATGAAATTTCAAGATATTTGTAACTTGGGAATTTACAGTGTTTGACAGTGTGTACCTATAGTATGGCATAATGACATCTTCAGCTGTACTCAAAATTCTGTTGCTTCCAGGAATGACACAGAATGTATTTCTAAACAGCACATTATATTCACTTCATGCGAGTGACTGAAGATGAATTATATGAATAATTTTATATGATGCATATTGAAATAAATATATCTTATGTGGCATAGCTTCAAATGTGGAGGTAGAATCAGAATATCCTTCACACTATAGACTTCTAAAGTAAAATCTACAAAAAAAAATAAAATCTAAAAAACAAATACACATGTGCTCAGACCATACATTGACTTTACATAAATAAATAAAGCAGGAAAATAAGCTAATTTAAAATAATCTTTAGTCTCAGATGATGACTCTCTCTCCAGGACCATTTCTAGAGCTGTCTACAGCTGGTTGAATTAATTTGCCAAGAATGTAGGGGATTGTAGTAGGCAGATGAGCAAGGGAATGTGAAATATAACATTACAAGTTTAAATTGAAGTTATAGATTATTGTTTGAATTCAAAGGCAAGAAAAAGTAGAGGTAATTTCCCCAAAACTTTCAACAGGTTTCCCTTTTGATAGTTTTCTCCTTGAAATAAAAGGTGTTTACTTTTTCTCTGCAAGCAAGGTACACAGGTTAAACACTAACTGAACGTAAAGAAAATATTCCTTATACTTGGGTTTTCTGGACAAAGAATTCTCACCTTTACATGCACACCTTCCCACATGTGTAAATCTCATGGAAGACCTTAATGTGAAGCTGATAACCACAAATTTCCTCATTTATTGAAGAGAAGGAATGGAAAGGGGTGAAATCTAGAAGCAATAACGGACAACATTCAAATACTGTGCATGACTGTGGAATAGAATAGAAATGGAAATAGAAAAGAAATAGAAATAGAAATAGAAATAGAAATAGAAATAGAAATAGAATAGAATAGAATAGAATAGAATAGAATAGAATAGAATAGAATAGAATAGAATAGTTCAGTTGGAAGGGACCTACAAGATCATCTAGTCCAACTGCCTGACCACTTCAGGGCTGACTAAAAGTTAAAGCAAATTATTAAGGCCATGGTCCAAATGCATCTTAAACACTGATCAGCTTGGACCATCAACCACCTCTCTAGGAAGCTTGACCCAGGGTTTGACCGCTCTCTCAGTAAAGAAATTCTTCCTAATGTCCAATCTAAACCTCCCCTGCACAGTTTTGAACAATTCCCATTGTCCTATCACTGGATAGGAGGGAGAAGAGATTAGCACCTGGCTCTCCATGTCCCCTCCTCAGGAAGCCGCAGAGAGCCATGAGGTGGCCCCTCAGCCTCCTTTTCTCCAAACTAGACAGCCCAAAGTCCTTATCTGCTCTTCACAGGACATGCCTTCCAGCCTTCTCACCAGCTTTATTGCCCTCCTCCATATGCATTCATGGACCTTCATGTCCTTTTTACAATGGTGAGGCTCAGAACTGCACACACTACTCCAGATGAGACCGCACCAATGCTGAATACAGTGGGATAATCACCTCTCTTGACCATGTGGTTACAGTTTGATGCCCCCCAGGATGGGTTTTGCCCTCTTGGCTGCCAGGGCACACTGCTGGATCATGTTGTGCCTCCTGTCAACCAGCATCCCCAGATCCCTTTCTGCAGGGCTGCTCTCCAGCCACTACTCTCCCAATTTGTGCCCATCGTAAGTATAGAGTCGGTCATTTGGAACTGTTAAATTTCATCCCGTTATTTGTAGACCAATACTCCAGTCCATCTAGATCCCCCTGCAAGGCATCTTGTCTCTCAAGAAAGTCAACAGCACCTCCCAGTTTGCTATCATCAGCAAACTTATTAATGTTGCGTTCAACTCCTGGATCCAGATCACTGATAAATGTTAACAAACCAATTGAATAACTGATGAAAAATGGACAACCATCTACACCATTGAATTTGTCTACAAATATAAATACAAATAGGAATAAAGCACTGTTCTATTCATTAAAGAATGCAGAGTGGACTCTGGAAGTAGATTTAAAAATAGCAATGTGTCTTTTTTGGCTGCACATCATAGGCATAAGTAGGGGTCTCTTGAAGTCGAATCTGACCTGGGTCTGCAGTGGTGGGCACTCTGCAGCCCTGAGAGGGACTCAAGCTCACACGGATGCTCACACAGCACTACAAAATTACTATGACTTTTTCGTAAAATACACCTTAAGATAAGATTTGTAAAGGCATTATTTAGTTAACAAGATGTTTTGAAAAAGTTTCTTTGATGGTGTTTGTCCTCTCCTGTCTAGACAGCCTAATGAAAGTAAAAGTGAAATGCTGTAAGTCTTGTGTGACAAAGTTCACTGTTTAAGGAATTTTTTTCTCCCCCCAGCCCATAATTTTCACTCCATAATAAAGTGCAATTTCCCTTTGCACAATTTTTTTTTTATCATACTATGGCAACATGAAGAGTTCCCTGGGGTACACGAGGGATGGCTTTAAGTGGTTTATATTCTAATTTGTCAAAATGGAGCATGTGGGGAGGAAAAGAGAAAGTGATGAAGCATGTTTGCACGGGCCCTGGGAACAGAACCTGGATTCCCTGAGTGCCTTATCTGTGTTCCCTCTTAAATCTAGATAATCCTTTCCAGACACAGGAAATCATAGAGTTTTACCTGTGGAAAACCCTAAGTCACCCTGGAGAACACTGGGAGGATACATTACTTTTTCTCTACCCAGTCCATTTTTAAGAGTATTAGAAATCTTAATGAAACGTTAATGCCTAAATATGGACCTTGATTTTTCTAATAATCCTTGCATATGCAAAGCTTTCACATCAGTATGTGTCTAGGCACTAGCAGTGGTGGGGTTTTGGTCTGTTTCTTTGTTAAATCTATTCCTATCAGACTTTGAAATAATCCTGTTGACAGAAAAAAATCTGATTTTTGTAAAATTACTATTTATTTTAAAATATTCAAAGTTTTCTATCAACTGCAAGATTTGTTTTCTTTTGATGATGGCTTGAAGAGTCAGAAATTAATTTTTAGCCCCTCCAGAAGATTTGGTCAACTCAGAGTTAAGGATATTTGCCATAGCAGTGGAATGGGACAGCTACTTTTGAGTCATTTGTACCAATTCCCCCCTCTGGATGAACAGAACATCACAGTTTCCAGTATCTGTTGAACGTAATCTTTCCAAGTAAAGACAGTCACAAAATCAGAACCCCAAATATTGGTATAATTTGTATGAATATGACATCTATACATAACTACCTGGCCTCTGGAAACATTTGCAATGTAGAAAATAGATTTGCAATTGTAGTTTCCTTATTTGCAGTGTCAAACATTTTTTAATGTTCATTGAGATAAACTGTGAAAAGCAAAAGAGCATAGAGACCTGACTGAAAATAAGCTGCACAAGAAATGCATCAAAATTTATGTTCTGAAAGACTGTTTACTAGTACTGTATGAGTTCATGTATATGTACATAGGTATGCTTTTCTCACCAGAGAGTAGGACATTTCTTTTTACAGAGAATTTTCTTGTCCTCTGCATGACACAAACATGGTTAAGGGAGTAAAAACCTGATATGAGATGTCAGTTCTCCAAGACAGCTCACATGAAATTTCTCAAATATAGAAATATAGTACCACAGGAGTAACTACAGAACATGTTTTATTCATATACAACAAATCTGATTAAAGCAAAATAAATTTCACTGATTACATATTAAGTTTTAAACTCTGCAAGAATTCCATCTGATTAATATTGCTTATGGGCTTAAAAGAAAGCATGTAAGACTTAGAAGAGGGGAAAAAACAACCAAATGCAAAAAGCAAGCCTTGTAGCAGCAGAACAGAAAATATAGTGAACTTGTCATCATGAACATTTGAGAAATATTAAAACTGGTTTAAAAACTTGTCTACCAAATGCTCCAGACAATCTTAAAAACCTTTAAAGTTCCTAGTATTATTCCCTAGAATTCATTTGGTTTGTATTAATATTGAAATCTCTCCAGACAAATGAAATTATTTTGCAATACTTCAAGGTTGAGTTTTTGGTGTTTGTTTGTTTGTTGGTTTGTGGTTTTTTGTTTGTTTGTTTGTTTTTTCTTTGGTGTTTGGTGGTTTTTTTGTGTGTTTTTTTTTTTTTTCTTGAAGGATTTTTAAAGTAATGTAATGGATAATAATATTTCTGAAGTATATCTGAAGGTAATATAAGGATTCTAGAATTTTCTGTGTTACATTGGAAAGTATTAAAACACATGGTAAAGAATTCCCTGAGGATAACTTTGAAATTATATTTTACTAACCAAAAGAAGAATTTTTTATTACAGCAATACAAAGCTCAGCTTTTGAATTAAGCAGAACCAGCTACAATGACATTTTAAACAGCTAAATTCCCCATATCTGGCATAAAAGCTTAATGTCTGCACTATGCAGGAAATCCTTGAAGATAAACAGCATGTTCACAGCTGTTTTTGATGGAAGAAGCTATAGGAGATATGGATTACCACTCGGGTTAGGCAGAATGAAGATCCTCACAGGAAATTAAACAGGCTACAGATTATGTAAAAATTACTACCAGGAACAAGGTAACAGGGAAGAAGAGAAGAGGCAATTGTAGAAAATTCCCATTTTGCATCTGAATAAAGACTCATACTCATTTCACCTGATACTTGCTACTTTACTGAGGTATGTAAGATATAAAAATAGTTTTGAAGTTCTTTAATAAAGAATACAAAGACAATAGTATGAGCTAAGAACAGACGTCTCCAAGAGTTAGCTGAGAGAGAGGGAAGCCCAAATTGCCATCTGGAGGTGCATCTAATTAAGATGGGCATCAGCTTGTATGCACCACCCCCTTCACTCCATGGCTAGATCACCTATACACATATCAGACCTGGCAGGTTTCTTTGCAGGTATTGTCTTAACTATCTCTACTATGACTGAAGCCTTTACATGTTTATATTAACTTTTAAAATAATATCTCTCCTGGACTACTTTTATGGTTTTCCAAATGTCTGAAAATATTGTAACTTTTTAGTTCTAGTTTAGTTTGAATTGTTTGATGATACTATTGTGTGTTTACGTAAGTATATGTTTATGTGCAAATACTGTTTGGTACATTCAATTGCATAGACACAGGAATTTCTTCTGACTGGGACAAAGGATTGAAATTTCAACAACTCCTAGAATTGCTGGAATTTCAATGGAAAATAAATTGCATTTTAAACAATACTTACTGTCTTTTTTTTTTTTTTTTAATCTTTCATTTTTCTACTGTGTTCACAGAGTAAGGAGAAAATTGAATAGGCTAGAAAGATATAAAAAAGAAGTAAGCTAATGATACAAAGTAAGTGTTACTGACTCTTCTGCCAATGTTTACATGTGGTAAAATATCATGGCATTCTGTGCTTTGATTTCATGGTACCTGCAACTGTTTTACTGAAAATAGCTTCATCTTTTGTTAAAAAGATTTTAATTAGTGTGGAAGGTTCACTTCTAGGAATCCAAGCTTTTACATTTGACTAGGAATCTGTGTCTTGTAAACACATACATACAAATACATAGTTACTTGTTATTTATAATAAGCTTCCTCTCTGGCAATTGAAACAGCATGTGGAAAGTCAGCAAGTCCTGACAAATAAAGAAAACTCAACTTAGCTGAAAACCGACATTGGGTGAATGGCTTCTTCATTTTGAAAAAAGGTGCATGATAAAATATCAACAGTGAATTTTTGTCTATATTGTTTCATCCTTAGTATGTCAGACAATAAACCTCCTTGGGCTTCACAAAAATTACAGCTCTAATGATGAATATTCAGGAAAAAAAATTTCATGTGTGTCCTACCATATAAAACAGCATATTGAAGCTTTACTTGGAAAACTACCATCTCACAAGAAATAACAGTATGACCTGCTACATGGAACAGCAGCAACAAACTCAGTATAGGGTGTAGCCAATACTACATCAGAACACTGACTGGTAAAATAGGGGGCAAATAGAAAAAAGTTAGGATTATTTATTTATTTATTTATTATTAATCTAGTGGTATCTCTCTCATATGTTTAATGTATAGAGATGTGGTTCAAGCGTTATAAACATAGGCATTTCAACGTTCCTCTGTAAAAATACTTATCCAAGGCTTAGCGCAATATCATTCAATTAACTCTATAACAAAGATAAATGCAATTTAATTAGTTAAAACCTGCCTGTATTTGGCCAGCTGGCCAGTTAGGCACTTCCCAGCTTTATCACCCCATTATCTTTTCAACAGATTGCATAAAGAGGTGCAAAGTGCACCGAGAAAGTGACCCAATGTGACTATTAAGGACTGCAGAGATAGAACAGTTTCCAGTATCTTGATGACAAAAGATAGAGCATCTGATCAGCGACCTCTATTTTGTAATGTGCACGTTTGGACAAGTATCACAAGCTAACAGCAGTGGTCTTCCCATTGCCCTCTATCCCTGCATTTGAACAATGGGAAAAATGAGGTCTCCAAAGTGGTAAAGATAATATGCACTGCTGTCTTACAAATCAGTTGCAATAGAATTTCTCTGACGTAACTTCTCTAAAAGGGACATAGCACATTACATTTTTATAAATAAATGCACACATAATCGAAATTAAAAACCTTGTTCACCTCACTAGGAAGAGGAGAAGCAAATAAGCATGAGTAAAGTTAATTATAATAAACAAAACAATTATTATGATAGACAAAACTGTGACTATAATAGAGAAAACCATGACTATAATAGACAAAACTATGAGAACATGTATTCTGGATGGAATTGATGTATCTCTTTCTAAGAAACTGCAATTGTGTATGCATGCGCTGCAAGGATGCAGTCAAGAATTAGTCACTGCCAAGACTCCAGTTGACTTCAGAGGTGTTGGCGCAAGCTGCTGTGTGAGAGAGCTATCACAGGGGCATGCAGGATGAAGACCAAGCTTCACTTCACTTCAAACATTCTTAGCATTTTTCACAGTCCTTGCATTTGAAGAGAAATGCAAAATATATAGGAAGTTGCAATAGATGCAGGTGATAAGAGTTACTGTATTAAAGAAAACTCTCCACAAGCAGATCCTTTATGAATACTTTTTTCAATAAAAGGAGAAATGTTAATGCTAGAAAGTGTTTAAAATTGCTCATCCATTCTCCACTGTTGGGTTCTTGTTTTTTTTTTCAAAGCCCATAGTTTGTATCTTTTACATTCAATAATATAATTGTCAGTTGAGGACCTTGTGGGAGGGAAACAGCGTATTAAACATAAGTTATAATGAAGTGAGATTCTGGATTTCAAACTGAAATATTACTTAAAATTTTATTAAGAATTTGTCAAAATTGATACACTAACACTCATTTATTTACCGTCTGTTACCCTGAATTTTCATGTTGAGATCTTAACTAACTAGCAAACCTCAACTCTTTTAAGAAGAAATGAAATATGGATTTATTAATGGGTGACCTCTGTTATAATTTGATTTGTGTGAACTTTCCTAGAAGTATTACAGTGATGGAATTTAGCCAGAGCCCAATGTCTTTAAACCTTTGGAGCCAAAGAGCACTCTAGGACCATTTTTAATCATAATACATATTTCTGACAGTGCCCTACATCAATTGATAAAGCATCTGACTTTGAGTTCTTACTAAGCTGACTGATTCTGTTTTGCACAGAGGAATTTAAGAAATAAGTTTCTCTTTAAAGGGAACAAAGATTAAAAAAAAAAAAAAAGTTAAAAGGATAGAAGACAGACAGACCTGTAGTTTGTAGTGCTTTATACCTTCTTTTTACACTGTTGGATAAAAATATTACCCAAATTCCTTCTGTTGTATAACATCATCCTAGCATTTTCTGTGAATGTAGTAAAGTATCTTTTGTCAGAATGCCTTCAGTAATTTGCCTTGGTAAAACTGGGCTTCTAGGAAGATGTAAGATGTTCAACTGGTTAGCTGTTAACAGTCTTAACAGGCTGTTTCAGGGGTAACTGAAACAGCAAACTTCTGGGGACTCAGGTGCACACTTCCCTCTGAAAATATGTGCTCCAAGTATATTCCTCCCCCCAACATTGTAATTTTTTCATAAAAGATATTCTCTCAGAAATTACGTCCTGTATATACTGTTAGGTCAAATAGATCTACTGCATTTCTAGCCTATCTTTATACTTTGCTTAACCTCCCAGTCTTCCTCACTTTTTTCTAATTGTTTTTCTTACTTGTTGTTATTTGCTCAGTTAATAATCTATTCTGATCACATAGTAAATCCCCTAGCCACTTTTTTTCCCTTTTGGCAATTTCAGCAATGTCCATGGCTATGGTCTGTTCTCAAATTCACAGCTGCATTGTCTTCAGACAGCCTCTATTCACATGTAAATTGTAAAATGCATGCATTATGTTTTCTGGCTCCTAATCAGACTGCAATAAGAATGCTGGAGTAAGTAGGCAAATATAGTTTTGGAGAGGATGTGTACAGCACTGAAGTTTCTTATTTAAGATATAAACTATCAGTTTAGCTTCTAGGAAGTGAATGAAACTATTATGTTATTTTTTTTAGACAGTCTAAACTTTTCAGGCATCCTACTACTGTTGTATTCTAATTAGTGATTCTCTGACCACAGTTAATATCCAAAATCCCTCAACACTCTGAAACAGTACCCCTACAGTGAAAGTGGTGTGCTGTTCTTCCAATTGTATTAGGTATTGTTTTGTAGGCAGTTGGTTTCTCTCAGTTTTGCTGTTTCCATCATCATGCAATGTTAAGCTAATTCTATCAGATGCTCTCTTTTGAATATGATAAAATCCCCAACTATGGAGAAATAAAATTGGATATTTCAAGTGCAGCTGATGTCAGTGATCATCTCTGCATTTTCAGCCCCATTGTTGCATAAACTACATCTTCAGAGTTCAGCCCTGGCATGTTTTAGTAGAAGACTGGTGGGTCAGCACTACTTACAAAGATGACGTAGCTCTATCCAAAGTGATACAGTGTCAGAGAAATGCATTGATAAGAAGCAAAAGAAAGAAAGCACACACTCTTTTGGCCTGCTTTCTTATAGCTAAGTGGGTTAAAGATCTTGCATTTTCAAAAAGCACTTAGCAGTATTTTGGTGTTATTTGAGAGCATATTTGTCTACACTGCAGACTGCAGCATAGAACTTGGAGAGAGATACCACAGACAATTTCAGATATCCTACCTTGAGTACCAGGAACAACCTTGCCATGACAGCAAAAGTTAAATGTAGGCCAGAGAACCATTTCAGGTGACAGAATGCCATACTAAATTATGAGAAATAGCACAGGTAAATGCAATGTAACTCATCTGGGTGGTGGAAGCACAGCCGGAACACAACACAGCATGGCACAAAATGCCCAAAAAGCAATGTGAGGAGGTGGCTCACCAGAACTAAACTGCATCCATACTGTTGGCAGAAATTAAACTTCTTTGTACTTGAAACCAGATGAGGTAAAAAAACCCTTAAAAATGACAATCAATGACCCTAGTATTTGTATATTTTTAGCTTTCGCAGTACACAAATACAGTTTGAAAATGATATTATCCTTTAGGTCTGTTGGGTTCCTTCAAAAACTCTAACCAGCAACATCGGCTCAAATACTGTCAATGCAAGTGGTTCTAGAAATTAAAAAAAAAAGTCTTTCTGAAGACAATTACATAAAATAAGTGCTCAAATCAAGCAAATGATTTAGGCTTGCTATTATATACATGCTGTATTGACTTACTCTTATTAAATGGAGATGGTGGACTCCCTTATACAAGACAGTTCTCTCCAATCAAGGTGGCTAGTTGAAACTTTAATTCAGGAAAGCTCTTAATTACACACTTAGGTTCATTTTTGTTCATGATTGTTTGTAAAGCTGCAAGAACAAGCAGATTTACTGAATTTTGAAAACAATATCCAAAATTGTTTAGGTATCTCTAACATTATTTTTTAAAGGAATATTTAGTTTAAAAATGAAAAAAAAAGTCAAGATGCACTGCATTTAGCTTAGCACAAAATTCAATGTATCTTTTTTAGAAGTTAAAAGAAATTATGAGTTAAAAGTTACTGCAAAAAGGAATACCAAAGTGAAACATGATTTTTTCACAATTTTACCAACTTCCTACAACTAATAAAACCTCATAAACATGATTATCATTTATTAGCAAGAACTAATTTAACCACTGCATTCATGTTATTTGATTGAAAAGTAAAAATTCTCAGTTTATGCCTAAATCACCTTGGAAGTTGTTCTGTAATTTCACTTAAAGCAAAGCCAATAAAGAAGTTTCTACTCCCTATCCTTCTGCTGAATGTTCTTGTCTCTTCTTCATGTCATCAAGAGGTTACATGTCTGTGCTACAGAGCAGACTGGGTCTCCTCCCACCACACAGTTTTACATTTATTTATTTACTTACTCACTTACTTTTAAACTTGAGTAGTTTCAGTGATATGGTTAGTGAGGGATCACTCAAACTCTTAACCTGTCAAACTCTTAACTTGTCAAAACACATTGGGCTTTAACCTACAGTGTAGTGAAGAACACTTCAGACCATATCAATGATTACAATCTGTGTCCGTACAACAGCGTATTTGAACTGTATTGTAACTGGATTTTAATAATTTCTATTTTTTTTTACAGTGACAGTCAAAGCTGCTACTACCTTCCTAGTCTTATGTCTGTGAAATAAGGAAAAAAAAACCAAAAAAACCAAACCAGATGGATTTGTCTGTAATATTTAAATAGTTATTAAATAAAACACATAATTTTTTAAGAACTCTCATGTCTAGTACATACTCTGTTAGTATATATCAGTATGCTTACAACAGTAAAAAATTTTGGGATATATTTTCAGTGCTATTTTTTTTCTGTTCCTATTTATAATCTTATTCTGACTGTAAGACCTTATTTGTAGGAATCTCTGCTTAAAAGGAAAGTACTATCTTAGTGATAAATCAAGTAAAAAAAAATAAGAGAAGGAAACATATGAAATTACAATATCTGTTTCATTCCACATGACATATTAAGAACGATCCTACCAAATATACCTGGTGAACTGGTACTTAAGGCTCTCATTCTTATCAATGATCAACAACCTGTAACCAGACCATTTCTTTTTATAGGTTTGGGGTTTTAAGAAGTATGTTGTCACTTCGATGAGTATAGAATCATCCACTATGTGTACATGTCAAAACAACTCTGCAGAAACATAGAAACTTGTTCCGAATGGGAGCTTTGCCCAGAGGAGCACTTTACTTTGGATCCCGGAATAGAATTTGCTTCTGGGACTCATGTATTTTACATGAATAGGTAGTTTCAGGAATGATACATTAAATAAAGTCTATTCATTTTTTAGCATGTATTCCTTTTCTCTTTCGGTTATATGAAGAAAGTCATTTGATGGTTTTATGTTTTAAACATTATTTGCTCAGGAGTCATTTTCTGTGGCCTTCAGAGCCCGAGAAGAAACTGAAAATGATGGGATTCCTAAGAAAACAAGTTTTGTGACCTAGTTCAACCTTTGTTTTCATGCAGTGCCACATTTCCATGTTCTCCATGGACACAAGATGTGCAGAATTGCCAGCAGCGGCACTTTTTTTTTTTTTTTTATTAGAAGATGTGTGAAATGTCCTTATAAAACACCTCAGAACAAAAGGGCAATTAAACAGCAATGATAGGATACCCTGGCATATAAAAAAGAAGAATATTAAGTTATCAATACATCAGAGTAAATTTGGCAAGGATACTGAGAGAACATAGGAGGCATCACAAATTGTATTAAAATACATATTTTTCTACCTCCATGAAGTCCTGAAACATTGTCTCATAAAAACATCATGGTTTCATACCACAAAAAAAGTCTTTTAGCCCATACTTTTAAACATTATGTACTAGATGCCTCTATAATATCATGTGTTCTACACACACAGAGGCAACTTTATTGAAGTTATTTAAGTATATTCTGGTAAGCTGAATATAGTTATACTGACATAGTTACACAAACCTGTACGATGACTGGTGGATGAGATTTCAGTATATTTCATAGTTGCTAAAAAATGAGGTTATAAAAACTGAAAATTACTTGCATTTTCTAAAGTTATAAATCAAAAAGTGAAACAGATCTAGGATGTATTCCTCTACTTCCACTGCCAACCCACCTTTTGTCCTTTCTCTGTAAGGTGTCTCAAAACCCTTGCAGGTGTAATCTGGTGGCATTGTTGCTGTGCCTAAGGGTTATTAATATAAACTCTGTGTGTCATTGAATCTACAGACCATGAAACTTAATTGTGTTATGTATTAGCTAGTGGAGGTGTCACTCTACTTCTGAAGAACAATTGTGTCAAATTAACAACCTAAAAGTAGAAGTCTTCCTTCCAGTTTTGTTAAATGCACTTTTTTTTTTTCCCCCCCATCATGTAGTCTATAATCTATTGGCATTTACAGTTTGAGAGAATTAGCTAGAATTAAGAAATCTCTTTTAAATTGCAGGGGAAAAAAGACATAGCTGTGGAAGTTAGCAGCTTCCTTTACTTATATTAGTTCACATTTGTACCATAGCAGGCACCGTGAATTATTTTTGCAGACCACATTTTGACGCTTACTTTTGTGGTGATTCCACAGCAGTTTATTCAAATGCAGTCACCCCTGCCCAGTAACAAGGTGAGTGTGTGCTCAGGCAAGTTATGCATGAATGCCTGCTCTGGTGGTGGGTACTTCTGCAATGTGCTGATGAGACAGGGACAAATTCGTGATATGTGACCAAAGAATGCCTGGTGGCAGAGCATTTTGCTGCTACTCCTGTCACACGACAGAGACCACAACATTGGTTGTCGTGAGATGGGTATGTGACTGAGAAGACTGACAGTACATGACCTTCAAAATCCTCCATAAGAGGCTGTGTAGCACACATCTGAAAAAAGTTTAGTGCCATAGGGTATTAAAGGATTCTTCACATGTCATCCTGGGTGATCTGCAGCTTGCAGATGCAATTTATCCAGCTGGTTTCCCCTGCCTGAAGATTCTTTACCCCCCAAAGATCCTGAAGAGATTAAGGACTAATGAGAAGTAGGTGAATTGCTTCTGGTCACTGCTTACTCCAGGGGCATTTCAGCTCATCTCTTGTCATACTGGGCTTACTGATCATGCATTATACAGCAGAGGTGCACAGCTAAATCCTTTTCCACTCCCCAGGAAATTTGTATTTGGCTGTCAGATGCCACCACCACAGCAATTCATCTATTCCCTTGCTTCTCTTGAGTGTGTCTAAAAAAAAAAGGCAGCTAAGAACAGGTTGCATGGGTTTCTCTCTCTGTGCAAGCTAGCTGCCAAACTGCACTCTTTTGTTATGAGGAACAAATCAGGAGACATCTGTGTACATGCACAATAAACCCCATGCTTTCAGAAGCCTTCAGCACACATGCAGAACAACCTTGCTGATTGGGCATAAAAGGTATATTGTTGAGGAACAGGAAGGCTGGAGCACATTGTCCTTCCCTAATAAAAAGAACTAGGTAGAGTACCTAACGAGAAGGGCTGGGCAATGTTGATATGCTGCATCACAACTAGCATTTCTGCAGGGAGTTAAAAAAGATGAGGCAAACAGTAATTAATGAAATCAAATACCAGATGATAAACATAGGTTTCCCTTGTTGAAAATAAGATCACAGTGATCCCGTAGATAAGGATGGGATTCAAGCATCTCCTTTTGGTAGTATATGATCAAAACATTCTAGAGTTTCCCAGCTTTAGAAGTTCACCATATCATGAAACATTAATGATACAGATAGAAGAAAAATCATTAAAAATTCTTCTTCCATGCCTGTTAATGACATAAATAATCAACAGGAAAAAACACTTGTTATAGCACATTGAAAATGGGCAAAATCACAGCTGTTATGTGTCAAATGAAGGGGAGAATATTCTGTTCTTTTCCCCATTTTCATTGTGTTGTTCTCAATTTTCTTCACTAACTTTGTAAAATATATACCAATATATTTCCATTAAAAAGAAAAACTATAAGAATAGCTTGCATTTGCTTGACCCCAAAGCTTGCAAACTTTTACTTGTGTGTTTAACTCTACTGGTGTTAAAACAGGACTACACACACTTGTTAAGACCATAAATCACTGCAGCATCATGCTTTTACCTAGACAATGGTGCAATGAAATTGAGAATTTAAAGGATATTGTGTCCCATGTAGTTATGCATCTGTCTCTACAAACTTTCTTTAAAATATTTATATTGTAGGTAAGGAAAACAAAAAATGTGCATCCCACACATAAAGAGCAGATGAGTCCCTCAGTATTTTTTATATTTTTCTCTAGTTAGCCTATTTGCTATAACAGTGATCCTGGACAGCATGGAAATACAGGTCTGCAGGGAAAGAAAGAAGCTGGATGAGGTCAGAAAAGCTATTTTCTGGTGAATCTCATCTTTATTTAATCTCTTATCCATCCTCTTTAGTCAAGGTGATGCATCATGTTCCAGTTCTTTTCTAAAATGGTATTAAGAAGCTTTTATACAAAGTTTGAAACTGTAAACATTTATTTTTCCAAACTAATGTTTTATTATAAAAAAATGTTCTGACAAGTTTTGCTGGTTACTCTGGTGTGTTGTGTAAACAACACAAATAAATGCATATGAATTTCATACTACAGTAATCATGCTCAGAATGCATGCAGTATAAAACCTGTGATGTGTAATCGAACTTCTGTACTCTGTCTTGCTGATAAAATGTGACTGTATCAGAGGCAATAGCCATATCACAATATATAAATCATTAACAATAATTGTGTAATTAATGGCAACAGTTTTTTCTTTAGCAGTAGTTTAAAAACTATGTAGGGAATTATAACATAAATTTACCAGCCACCCTCAGGAAGAGGTAGACAAGGGTGAAAAACTCATAAGGTTAAAAAAGCTTGCAGACTATAAGCTTGTGAAATCCTGACATGGCTCTGAAGATTTCTGTCTACTTTCTGTAATGTCCTCTTGAGCAAGACCAAGCAGTATGCCCAAAGCAAAGTGAAATTGAAGTATGGTACCTCTTCAGGAGACAAGGACCTTATCTCATATTCTTGAGTATGAGATTTGTCAAGACACTGTCTTTCAGGTTAGACTATATCCATGGCATACACTTTTATGGTAACAGAAATTAATGTCCTGAAGAAAAGAAGTTCCAATGTGACTTTGTCTGATTCCTATCCTGAAGAAAACACGGTCTTTTCAGCTTTGGAGAAGCTACCTGTAGCGGGAGTTCTCTCTTTGATTTATACCCTTCCTTATCACCGTGTTCGATCTGTCTGCAAAAGATGGAGAGGTTGTGAGTATCTGCTTTCATCTTTATACCCTGTCCCAGGCTAAGAAGCAGTCTGAATCTTAACAGATTTAGCCTACAAGTGTGTAAGTGTAAGATATCCCATTGCTGGATTGTTTTACCAGATCTTTAATAAACTTAGGCAAACTTTTAACTATTTGGAACAGAGAACTCCCTGTCTTTGAGGCAAAGAATTTGGAAAGCACATGCTTTCTACTTTGTTTTAAATAAGAATAATAAGNGTGTTAAGGACATCTCTGTTCTTATGGAAAATGAAGCAAGCTGGCTAAATTATAAGGATCTGAAAAATCTGTGTTCACTCATCATCAAGACTGAGTTTAAGAACTTGGCAATCAAAGTGTCCAAATATGCCATCTGCAGTCTAAACGTGTAGGGGTTGATCTTCTTTCTGCTGTGGGCAACTTGGTCCTGGGTATCAGTACAAAGAACAGAAAAGTTGCCTCATTAAAGTGCTCAATGTCCCTTTGCTAACACCCAGGCTGCACGGAAGACAAAGTAGAGAAATGAGAGGTAGACCTGAGATGGGTGAGATAGTGGTGGGAAAAACCTGAAAGGTATAATTAGGACTGAAAATTCACAGGAAAGAAGGGAGATACTGGGATGAGTGTCTGTGGTGGAGAGATTTGAATGTGAGAGGAGAACAGTGGATAGGAACAGAATAAGAAGCAGTAGAGAGAGGAGCCAGGTAACTAAGAAAAGGATAGACTGAAAAGAATGAGGACAAAGAGAATGTTGAAGAACAAAGGACAAAGAGAGTGTTGAAGAACAGAAATATCTATTATTACTATGTCCCAAGCTCTTCCAGAGTTGTGAGTAATTCAAAATTAATGAGTCTCAGCTTTCCTTTTTCTAAGGAAGCCTCCCTGAAACTTCTGTTTTGCTTATCTCAGGACTTTGCTGTACCTGTGCAGGACTTACACAGCCAGCCATAACAGGCCGTCCAGTAGGAAATAAAGGGATGTCATCAACATCACACTATCATCAGTTTCCCAGCTGTAAACATCAGCTGGGAAAGATCTGTGATGAAGATCTTCAAAATTCCAGTCTTGCCAATATGATTCCACTTGCCATTCAGTTTTAAATATTTATTTTTAAATAATAATACCCCCATACTACCTTTACCTTCAAACAGAATTACAAAAAGTAGCAAAATTGCCACAATTAAAGTTTCAAACTCAATTTCTCCTCTTTACATTTTTTCTTAGAGTGATAGCCTTTAATAACAGTAAGTAATAACTTTCTTCATCCCTTCTTGCCTGGCTTTTAGCAATAGATTACAAGAGGCAGTCCTTAGATGTTCAAAGAGGAGAGTAACAGAAAACACATAAAAAGGAAGAACAGCTAAGAGTAGCCAACCCCCCCTGCCTCATCCCCCCAAAAAAAACAACCCAAAAAAACCCCAGAAACAAGCTTTCATATCTAAATATATACTAAGGCAACTAAAAATCAAACTCTGCAATTCCCGGAGTTAATTTGTAATGAAAATACTGAATCTAGAAAAAAATTGTGACACCGTGTAATCGGGAATGAACCCTCAGTCCAACAAGAAAAAAACAAAGCTAATTAGAATCTTTTCAGGATCATCTAACAAACAAATGTTTTATATGTTTGCATTTTTCCCTAAAGTGTTAATAATTTTTATTTTATACTGTCTCCTCAGGCTGCTGAAATGTGAAGTTCATTTTCCCACAGGAAGTTATACTTTTAATGTCAAATGTAATTATGTATAACGAAAAGAAGCCAAGAGAAAGTGTCTATTCAGAGAACTAGGGCAGGCAGACTGCTATAACTCTAACAGAAAAGAAGTCCAATAAATGGATACTTTAACCACCTGTGAAATACTATCTGTATGTGAGTGTTTGAAGACATATTTACTATGTCTTTAGTTAGTAGGGTTTGGGTTTTTTTGGTTATCAGAAAAGAGGCAGCACTTTTGTGCAAAAAATGACCCTTTGGTTTCATAAATGAAATCTACCTAAGCAGTAATACATGCCATAATAACATTTCGGGAAAATTATCCTGACATATTTAAAAACAATGGATTTTAAATATATTGTCTCAATAAAAAACTATTAATTATAATCTAAGCCACTGTACTCTTTGAGGCTAAACCCCAGTGTTTTTCTTCAAATATCTAATTATATATTTCAAGAAAGTATGTGATACATGTCTTTTTATCAATAGTACAGATCTTGGGTTTTTAGTATACATGATGATTTGCTCAAGAAATGAGCAAAGGAGAATTCAAATACATTATGATTTAATAAAAGTCAGGTTTAAAAAGTATGCCTAGTTGCATATGCATCCAAAAGACCAGTTTGAGAGACGAGCTTCAGATAAATAATACAATACTTGTAGAGTCTTCCATGAAAGATTTACTTTAAGGAAACCACCAAGGAAATTAAATACTTTAAACTATGTTTAAGTACCATGAAGGATCTGACAGACTGGAAAAAAAAAAAGTCCAAACCCTTGAAAACACATAGTTAGGACTGTCCTTAACTAACTCTCCTATTCACAGCAATGTGAGCTAGGGCGTGTCTTCCTTAACATGAAACTCCTTGATTTTTTTAATTTAAGTCACATTCTTTGTGATGTTTTGGGGTATGTAATATTTATATATAGACTCAATTCCCACATGCTCAGCAGTTTTCCGTAACAGCTGAAGCACTGTCAAGCTTTTACCTCTGCAAATGTTGGCTTTACTCTGTTTTGAGGGCATGGTACTGTGAAATCTGAGTTTTCTGGGGCATTAAATTGATGTGGTATTTCATAATGCACATCCCTCTAATACATAATTCTGTTGTCTGAATCAAATGGTGGAAATGGTCACGCTACTAGAATGTAGTAAGTTGGAACTAAGCTAGAAGGTGGTACATATGACAAACTCCATTGCTAGGGAAAGAAAAAAAATTGACCAGGCCCATATTTAACAATCCCTGAAGACGCCAATTAAGAGTACAGAGAAAGTTCAAGCTGTTTAGTCTAGGTGTTTTGCCTTTAGGACAAGGAAGAAAGAAGTGAAGAAAATGTTCAGTTGGAACATAGCAGAGATCTGAAAATGCTCCACTGTAGATTTCAGTTTAGATCACTCACCTTAATTGAGATAGGAAAAAAAAATGTAAAAAATGCCTCAAAACCCTAAGACTACGGCATGCTCTCTATTCAATAATATTTGAAAGACAGACTCATTAATTCAAACCAGAAACTTAATTCACTGTGCCAACAGAGTACAAAGTGCAATTTAGGGAGAGGGGGAATGGTTTTAACCTAACCATACATTCAAAATTAATGTTAGTCCACGACACAGTTGTAGAAGCAAAGAGAACACAAAATCTTAGAGCTGGAAATTCTTGTACCACAGGTTTATCTGTTTTCTTGAGTATCACTGCAGCCACAGTTCCATAAAGTCACTTTGTCTCAACCTCCTGCTTTTTAAAATTGTAGTTCCACTCTCCATGTTTCATTTCCATTTGTAAGTATGCTAATAAGTGATTCCTGGATAATGTAAGAATCAGCCAAATAACTCTTACAGAGAAAAGGGGTAGTTTGTAATAGTTCATTTTCTTGACTGGCCTCTATTATTACAGAGTCTGAGAGTCCTTATTTTTAATACATTTATCCTACCAATTTCAAATTGCAGAATGGTTGCTATTATTCAGTCTTTTCCTGTAGAAAGCCAACACACAGGTGACTAAATTGACAATTCTACTGCTTAGCAGAGTCATAGCTATAGCTGTTGAATCACTGGCTCCCATTCAGCATTGGATATGAATCTGGGTTCGTGAACTTACCCATATTTCTGATTAGCCAGACAACCAGTATTAATATACTGAGTATGGAGAATAAAGTGGCAGTAAAAATACAAAAGTCAACAACCTTCAAATGCCCACTACCTCATCTCACAGTTCAGTAAAGCCAAATTGACAGCAGATATCACAATCTGGGAGGGATGCCCAGCCTGAGCTATTGTGTGTGGTCCATGCCATCTGTGGGTCATAGATACAGATGCTTAGCTCTCAAGAGGTTGCCTCATGCAACAGAATTGCTCATAGGACATAGATGCTTCTTGGTTGCATATCCTACATCTTGCCAACATATATGGCTTCTGCACCGAGGGGAAGGAGCTTCTCTCTCATGTCCTGTAAGCCACTGTGGAGTACCACAGGAATTTTATCACTGTTACCATCTGGTCCAAGTAGTCTGCCAGAGAGCATGATCCTAGCATTTTTCATGTATCATTGCTGCGCAAAACCAGTAGCACAACCATGTTGCAATGGCTGGCAATCTCTCCTTGATGGCCTGGCTGGCGAAGCTGAGCATGGAGCATGACGCTCTGGCTCACAAAGCCTTGACTAGTGCCAGGTGTCCTTCAGCAACTTTCACAGCAGCTGCAGAGCAGGCATTGACTGTGCTTCAGGTTGTCACCAGTTCTTGCCATGAGAACTGCATTTCCTGATCAGGTTGATGTTTACCAATTGGATACTGTGTATTACCTAAAAAGTGGAAACCCAGACTTATCTGCATATTGGAAGGATCATCTCCATGCCTGTCTGTATTCACATCTACAAGGATGAAAGGTTTTGTGTAGGAAGAAACATTAAGCAGATCCTGGTGAGGCAGTCGATATGAAGAAAAGGGCAGTCAAAATGGCAGTTATAGTGAGGTCTGCGAGGTCTGTGCTGGGATATTCTTTGCAGTTGTGTCAGACTGCACAGATGAGTCCAAAGCAGTGCTCCTTTTTGTTCTGTCTGAAAACAAGGACCTGGCATCTCAGAAATTGCTTTATTGACTTATTTGATTTTGACATATCTTTCTCCACTTTTCTTTCCTGTTCAAGACAGTCCACATTTTTTCTGAGTACTCTTCCTTGATCCTGTCATTTGGGGTTGAGATCTAAGGGCAGATGCTTACAATTTAAAAATAAAACCTACGACTTTAATACTTTCATTCTTTGTCTACCTATGATGTCATCATAAATTACTATTTGCACTTTTTACCTATTAAAGTGTTTTGTGAGAACTGCAGTAAAAGAATGAACCATTTTGTTTCATTAATCCGCTGACAAAATTTCCATACCTGGTTATTGTTTCACTGTTCTTTTATAGAACTATGCATTTGTGTCTGTATGTGCTTTCTTAACCTTATGGCTATGTTGTCCAGGAAGAAAAATGGACTGCATTGCACTTTTCTGCACAGTGATCAAGGATGTGATGAAGAAGAAAGAAATTGCTTCAGTAGGAGGAAAGCCCTGGAAACAGAGAAATTGTTTCTTTTCAGACAGGTTTGCTGACAGGTAAAGGAAGAATTTTACTGGTGTTAGAGGAGTCACCATTGACATGGTGTCTGCTCCATTGTCTCCAGGGCTTCTGACTTCTCCAGGGAATCTGACTGAAGATTTATGAAGAAGGAAAGAATCAAGAAAACTCATCAACAATGTGACTTGTTGCCAAATGTTTGAGCCAGGCATAAGGCCTTACCAGCTTCTTCCTTGAAAGTGGCAAAAAGATTGTTCTCAACAATTCACATGGGAATGTAAACTCCAGTGCAGAAATGCAGATGATAACAAGTATTTCTGAAATCCTGTGAATAATCCTGTGACTGCACTCTTCTAAGTGTGCCTTGTTTACTCCATCACTTCACTGTTGTTGTTAAGAAGTGTTAAATGACCTCAGATGAAAGGAGTACCCAAGTTCTTTTTGAACAGGTGCCACTGATGATGCCAAGAATATAATACAACTCTTGGAAATGGGTTTGCCTTATTGTTGTAACAGTTTTGTTGTCCTTTAACTTTCTTTGAAATGACCTGCAAGGCAATTCACAAGATCACATGAATACATCCTCTGGTGAAGACGGGGAATCCTAGGCTTAGAGACATATTTAGGAAAAAGAGATGGTCCGGTCAAATGAATGTGCAAATGGTCAGGGGGTTGAAAGCAAAGCAGGCTCCTGGGCCAGGTTTAGAGAAATTAATGAAAGATTACCCAGCACTTGCTCTAATAAAGTAGATTAGAACAAGACTCAAGCCTCAGGCTGTCAATAAACCAACTAGCAATTAAACGTGTGGAAAACCCTGAATCTGGAATGATGGAAAGAGAAAGAGTGAAGGAGAACTGAAGCTTGTGAGACAGTCATCTGTTATGGTGATGCTATGGTGTTGCAGGGTGTCCTCAGATCAAATGACACAAATCTTGAACAGCCACAAATCTCCAAATCAGACTGTTGGCATGTTCAGATTTGAACTGCCAAAGGTAATTTCTGCTTAATCTTTAACATTGTTATGTGGACAGTTTTCAGTCTGTTTCACTATTTATATCACCTTGCTTTTCTATGGAAGTAGGGGTTTAAGTAGAATTAGGGAACAAGCAGGCATTTTCAGAAACAAATTGATACCTAAAGTGAAATACCACTGTCCCTTGAAGATTTGGGTTAAAGTGCTGAGGTCTCTTATTTGACATATGCAAAACCATTGCTCAGCTGGCACGTAACCAGGTGCATACTTATTTTTTTTTTTATGGCTTTGCTCCTTCGTTGTTAATGTTTACTTTATCCACTGGTTCATTTAACTTAAAAGCAGCTCTACTAAAGATAGAGAAATATAGTTTAAAAAAAAGTTATTCCATAGGCATGTATGTATGTACACACACAATAACATATGCTTCTAAATTGCAAGCAATGTGAAAGAAAAATCATGTGTGTAATTTAATGGGTGATACCAGTAAGAGACTGCTAAAAAATTCAGACAATTGTCATTAATAAGTTAACTTTTATTCTATTTAAATCTATACAGGATATGCAGTATTAAATGAACATTATTTATTTATTAAGGCAGATTGGTTGACTTACTAAATCATACTTTAAACTAATAAACTTAGGGACTGGGGTCCAAAGCTGTGACAATTGTGCACTCACAAGCATGAGGGTGAATAAACGCACTTACTGAGGGGGAGAGGAATGTGCCCCAACTCTCCAAAAAGGTTCTGACAAAAAGACAACACAGCTGACATTCTAACAGAAGCATTTCCACACCAATGCGTGCAGCATGGGTAACAAACAGGAAGAGCTGGAAGCCACCATTGCAGTTGGAAAGCTGTTATCTGATCACTATGAATGAAACTCGTTGGGAGGAATCATAGGATTGAAATGCTGCAGTTGATGGCAGCAGGAGGCACAAGTGGGAAGGGTTGCCCTCTATGTTCAGGAGGAACAAGGAAGGAAAGGTGTTGGGGTTGCCCCCTATGTAAAAGAAGGGAATGAATGCCCTCTATGTAAAAAAAAAAAGCAAAAAAAAAAGCTGTCATTGAAAAAGAATGATGCACATATCTAGAGCTTATGGTTGAAAATTAGAGGCCAAACCAACTACTAAAGGCTACCTCATCAAGGAGATGATGCCAGTGAAGCATTCTTTTTCACTACATAAAACATCCTGTTCACAGGCCTTTACCCTGACATGGAATTTTAGAATCATAGACTCATAGAATGGTTTGGGTCGGAGGGGACCTTAAAGATCATCTAGTTCCAACCCCCCCCTGCCATGGGCAGGGACACCCTCCACTAGACCAGGTTGCCCAAAGCCCCATCCAACCTGGCCTGGAACACTTCCAGGGAGGGGGCATCCACAGCTTATCTGGGCAACCTGTTTCAGTGTCTCACCACTCTAACAATAAAGAATTTCTTCCTAACATCTAGTCTAAATCTACTCTCCTTCACCTTAAAGCCATTATTTATAATTGTTTAAGATATATTTGATATTTGGGGAAAAAAAAAACAAGCGAGAGAGACAGTAAAGATCTGTGTTATCCTCTTTGTAAATAAATAAAAAAATATTGTAGTAAAGTTCACTTATTGATATATTTGACTTTTGTCAGTTTCTTATCTGATAGTCTTTTCTCAAACGAGAGATTTTTGTTATGCGCAGAGCATTCTATGAAGATTCCTTGTCAAAGCTGTCAGCTTGCTCATGACAAACCTGTAGCAATTTTTACTAAAAAGCTGGTCTACTCACCAGAATCTCCCTCTCCCTAAAGAATTAAACAAACATTTCTTTTTTAGCCCAAAAAAGTATACGTGAGAGATGAAGAAATCATTGCTTAAAACACAGAGAATTCCTGAGTTTCTGGGAAATTTTGTTTAGAATTTATTTGAAATGTTTATGAAACCATCAGGAGAAAAAAAAGTTATCTCTGTCAAATATTTTGTTTAGAAATTAATTTTTAAAAAAATGTAAACCCCCTCTAATCTCTACATAAAAGCATGCTGATTTTGCATTTATATTTACAAAATTCATTTATCAAGGTATTTAAAATAATTGCTTCAAAGAAATCAAACCAACTTTCTCTAACACCACTTATGTTCCTCAAACCTTAATTTCTGTGTACAAGTAGTTAATTCATGCCCTGGAAAGAGGGAACTTAAATGTGTCAGAAACTGATATTTTGTAAAGTCTACAAAGACCAAAATTATAACCATTCATCTAAAACCACTACCAATAAGAAAAAAATCTAATATGAGACATGGGCATAGTTGTGCAGTTCTTTTTGGTCATTAATGAGGATTTGACTAAATAAAGTGTGTTAAGTGAATTCACATAATTATTCATTAACATTACATCACAGAAATTCCTCCATGCTAATTTTATGGGTATTAGTATTTTGTGCACAACCAGAACTGAAGACACCTTGCTTCAGATTAAATTCTACTTTGTGGAGGGGAAAATGGGACAATTCTACAGTTTGCTTGAACACTAGAACGAGTGCTAGTTAGATGTTTCTGTGGCAAACAGCAGCACATCACATGGCAAAAACACATATCAAAGATTTGAACCAGGTCCTAGATTGCTAATTGTCTTGACAGATCAAAGCTGCAACAAAGAGCTCTCAGGGAGATGAAGTAATTTACAGAGGATTATTAGATGGCTGCAGGTTCCTAAGAAACCATGAAGAAACAAAAATAATATTGTTGGCAATTACAAACCCTACTTGCCAGAAAGTGTGTTTATATATAAGCCACTGCGTCCACCTACATAAACAATTGCTGTGTGAGGGGAGCCCTGCTCTGCCTTCTTCATTCTCCATAACAGAATGCCAGACCAGGAACTACAGAATTTGTGAATAAAACACCGGCAATACACAATTTCAGAATAGAGAATGTACTGTGTCAAAAATGGATTTTAAGAGTTCATCTAATACATGAGCTTTATTCTCCAGAGTGCAATTTTGTCTTCTGGTCTCAATTCAAACCCATCTTTTACACTGCTCATGGTAACAGTGCTCTTGTACCGTCTGGTCACTTGCATTTAGTACGATAGCACAATTGACACGAAGGCATTGTAGTGCTAAGTCCCTGAGATTTTCATTCAGGGAATGCCCCAAACCTGTAACAATATAGCTTCTGTAACAATACAGCTTGAGAAGGACAAGACCTTGACACGGATCTTACCCAGATGCCCATAAATATCAGCACTAGGGCAGAAACCTGCTCAGACTTCGGCTACCACATCCCTATTTCAGTTTCTCAAGTTGCCTGCCAATATGCCAATACAATTCAGAATTACTAAGTATAACTAATGCCAACAACCAACAGTCAGTCACAAATATTATTCTATATGTGATTTTCATATATTAATAAAAATTAAAAAAGGAAATAAAGTATTATTTTTACAGTAGTGCATGACAAGAAATTTCATAGTGAACAATATTTTGGTTTTGCACATCTTTTTGATATTTATCTGCCTGGTATAAGAATAAACAAAAAGAGTATGTATGATGTCTAAACTTCAAAGTGTTGTTGAAAATGTCTACCTCTGATTAACAGTTTATTCCAGTATTTTTTTCTATTTTAATTAAATGGAATCTTGTGGAGCAAACCGTCTCATAACAGTGTTATTAGCATCAGGAAATACCATGTATTTTTCTTCCACTCTTAAATCTGCATAGTTTATCCTCAGATCTATTTTAATGGTATTTACTAGGAGGAAAAAAGAACCATTAACCTCTCCATATTCTCATATTGTAACATGTCTGTAAACAGCAAATTCAAGATGCTAAACAAACACACTGGAGGTAATTTGTGCCCTTTCTTTCTTCTCTCATTAAAAAGGTAATTTGGGATTAACAAAACTGCAATGGAAATGTATTCTACAAACCTCAGTATTAATATAAATGCTGATAGTTACTGAGAGAAATATGGTGTGTAATCATTTTTTAATTGTCTTGTGCTCTTCCTTCTGAAAAAATTTTACACAATAGTACCATTTGTGTATAGTGTACATATTGACAGATACAAAACAGGACCAAAGTTACTATTAGGCAACCCTGCTGCTGGAAAAGTATTTTAACCATTATTATCTGTGTCAGTATTTAGGGGAGTGGCATAAGGAGCAAAATATTCAAATTTTGTGTTGCACATCCTCAGTTCCTTTCCAAAGGCTGGCAAAAAGGAACCAGTCATTGAAGTTTTCCTTTGACCATTTCAGTAATAAAACCTTCTGTTCTCTCTGCTTTCCCCTTCTCCAGGGAATATCCACTTTATCAAAGTTTGGAACAGCAGACCCTGGACCAGAATATCTATGCTATAGAAGGCAACCTGGTTTGACAAGACTTTTGAACACATAAATCAAAGCCTCTGTGCTTAACAAGCATGAATAGGAACAATTGGATCTAAACCACCTAAAATCCCTGTTTTAAAGGTAGAAATCTACCAATTTAGTTAGCTAAAATAAGAACCAGAATGTACCCCTTTCAAAGATTGTTTCTAACACAATGATTTCTGGATTGGAAGTGTTCGAATAAACTCCCTCTAGGTATGCAACCAGTGGAAAAGAGAGCGAGAGAGCTCAGAACTAATGAAAACCTCTGCACCAGGGGACAGTGAGACTTCGTACAGACATAGCTGTCTACATAAGAAAAAGAATAGCAGTATTAAAGGATTCAAGGTGATGACTGTTATTACTTTTTAAAGACAGCTTCTGCCATGACCTGTAAGTGCAGCTTCGGCTGAAACTGATGACTACAAAATAGTCATTTTTATTCTGTCTATTTATTTAGACAATGAAAGGCTTTCAAAGTCTGGGACATAAACCCTGCATTTTGTTTCAGTGAAACATGCTACAGCCTTACTGGGTGCACTGGGCATGTGTGAACAGATGCAGGAAAGACACCGTAGTGTTTAGTACTTATGGGGCTGAGTACTAGGAATAAACCCATACTTGTAATAAGTGCCGATTCTTCTGAATTTGGTGTATTTATACAAGGCCAAAGCTTTGTTATCGGGGGGGGGGAGTGTTAGTTTTTTGTTGTTGTTTGGGGTTTTTTTTTAATCTTCATCTTCTCCTTTTGTCTCCTGAAAAGGAACTTTGAAGAAAAATGTGAGAAGAAAATGCTATCCATTTGAAAAAATTATTGATTTAAACAAAACATCCTCTCCCACTGTTCCTAATCCATTAATTTTGTTCTAAGTTGACACAAAATTATTTCTGCTGCAAGTTTTTTCACTTTGGTGACTCCAGGAAAATTAACTAACACAATTCATATGGTTTTAATGACATATATACTACTTAAAAGCTCAGAAAATTACTGGAACTAATGAAAGAGTAAGTAATAGAATATAACTCCTTGATTCTTGATAGAACCAAAAGCAGAAAAGCTGAAACGCTGCTAGAAAGAGAGATGACCTTTGATTTTAAGAACACGTAATTCTGTTTGTTTAAAAAGAATACAAATGCATCATTTTTCACTTATGGGTATTTATCTTGCCCTTTAAAGGCCAGCTAGTAAGTGGAACTAAAGTTCATTCCTAAAATGAAATCTAAGTATCCAATACAAACCACAGTTTTCCCTTAGCATTGATTTTGAACCAGAAAAGATTAGGAAGTGACAACAACAAAAAAACATCTGTAACCATTCCCAGTAAAGGAAAAAAAGACCTCACAATATGTACATACGTGCACACGCACACGTATTTGATAGGCATCACATGTAGAGTCCAAACTTCTGACTACTTCCTGAATCCCACAAAGGTAATTAGAAGAGTAAGTACCAGAATGGTCTACAGATAAATAACAGTATCGAAATGCTAGCTGGTAGTTCCCATCAGCAGGCTAAGGAATTGTTATGGAGAATATAGAAAACTATATTTTTCTCCTCCTCTTGCCACCCATCTCAAGACAGATCTGCCACAACAAGCTCTAGTCTTTCAAGCAAAAGCAGTTTTAGAAATTTGTCAATCCCAATTTCTAAATAAAAAAGATAAACTTTCTGTATACTCTATCAAACATAGGTATTTGTTAGTTAATATATTACTCGTAAAACACAAGCATGTTTTTGAGGAAGACAGATAGTTTCCCTTCTGGAACTCAACAGACTCCAGTCACATCTTGGCTTTCTGCTTTCAGGTATAAGAGATACAGATAGTTCCCAATGTACTACTTTCATAAGAATAACTATTTTGAAAATGTTCTTTGAAGCAGAATTGCTGTCAAGTATTAGTTTAGGAAAAATATTGTGGCAGTTTTTTTACATTTAAGCTTTAAAATGTCCTTAATACTTTTATTTCATTAGACTTTTTTTAAATACTAGTAGGAATAATAAAATGTTATGTACTCCTAGTATCTTAAAATTAACAGTAGTTTCTGCTGAATACTCAAAGAAACAATTTCTTTAGAAGGTGAAATTGCTTTCTGCAGGTCAGTTATGAGACAGTGCTGATATGAACTACCAATTTATTTTTAAAAAAATATATAAAAATAGTAATTCTGAAAAGAATTTTTGATTTTTTAATGAAATTATAATTAAAAAATATTTTTAGGCAGGAAATGTCATCCACATACATATGAATAAGCAAATGTTATGCAATTTTAAATTTGCATTTTGTTCTACAAACTATTTAACTGGTGGGACACATGGGAAAAACTCACAGGCCAAAAATCAGTTATACATCACTTAAAGCTATGCCAAATTCAGTGCTTATTTAATTTGGTGTCTGTACCAAGTGCCAATGATCATTTTAATGCAATGTTGAGATATCATTTCTGCTGTGGTACAGCATTTATTAAGCACTAGCACAAGGAGCCTTTTCTCCTGTAAGAATGTGACTGCCCACACTGCAGCAATCAAGACACCTGCATCCACTTCACCCCTCCTAACGTGATGATAGCAGCACCAGGGAGCATGGGAGCTGCACAGAAGCCAACTCTCATCTAGAAGGAGTATGCCTCTGCTAGCAAGGCACAGCCTGTAAGCTAACAAGCCCTGGCACTTTCCAGAGCTCAGTAGCTCAGGGGCAACGCTGCATGAACATGCCATTCTGCTGCTGCAGCCAAGCAAGTTCACCCGTGCGTCTCTGCACCGTGCCCCATGGACTTCCTGGTGAATGTTCCTGGCACTGTGGCCCACCGGGCACTGTAAACGTGCCTGCCTCTTTTTCTGGTTTCACTATTAAATGCTTGCCTGTTTAGTTGAAGATGTCTGACTTGACCTCTTTCAAGAAAGAGGCGTGTTTTATAATCGGAAACACTGACATTCAAGGCTTTTATTCGTGTATACTGACACTGGCAGATATCTAATGTTCAGCTATTGTAACAAAGTTCAAAAGACTATTTTTACTATCATCTTATATCCTCTCTTCTAAAACAATGTGTGCATGCCAGGTGGAATACCCATGATGAAGGTGAGACATTCAACATAAAGAAATTCTTAAAATTAAGATCTTGTTTTCTCAAACCCTTGCACCAAAGTTATGTTTGCTGAGAACTGGGGAGGTTCCACTTAACTAATATATAAACTTGTTGCTAAATGTTTTTAAAGTAATGCAAGATATGGGGAAAAAAACCCTTGAAGTATTGAACACTTTTTTATGGAAGGTATTTTACAGAAAATCTACTTAAGATCCAGGCTGGATTCAAACTGTATCCCTTGAGAATAAAAAAAAAGAAAAAGCCTGATCCACTGAGTTTATCACTTATGTGTATAATTATAAATTAGATACACATTGCTCTCAGACATACTTTAATCAGTCTTTTAATGAATGATTAAAACAATACGGAATTTTTTTAACTTCAGGAACGTCTTTCTGACATGCTAGCATCAGTAATTATAGAAGGTTAGAGCACAGGAAGTATTCCATATGACAGGAAGACATGAATAATTTATAATGCAACACTACCATAGATCGGGGTCCTTATACACTCCTCCAAATTCTGTGCGGATGATAACCATGTTACGCCTGTATGGCCCTCTTATTGCTAATACTAATATAGCAATTATTTAGGAATTGTAGATTATGTTTATATTCACAAATGAGTGATGGTCTTTCTTCTAATCACAACTGTGAATTGCTCCTTTGTTTTCCATGCAAGTAGAAAGCCTTTAGCTGAAATGTAAAATCATAATGAGAGCCAGAGATAAGACTTGGCAGTGATACCACCTTGCTAATTTTGAATCTGAAAAAAAAAAAATAACTTGAGTCATATATACTGAACTGAATGCCCAGCCACTTCCCTACAGAGACCAATACTTAACCTAGATTTTAAAATGACTAACAGAAAACAAGTAAACTAAAATCCCGTGTACATCAGTTACAAAATATTAGTGTTACTGCCTTTAGAGGAAGCAAGATAGGTTTGCCGTGATAATGATGTGTGTGTGTTCTGAAATAGTGTCTATGTAAGTAATAAGAATGTAGCTGAAAAGAAAGGGAAGGCATAGGCAATGATAGAAACAGCTGTCTGTAAATGTATCTCAAACCTAGTCCACACTTTTTGCCGTGGTTCATAATTCAGTTTCGGCCAGCTTTCCCAACAGTAATGCCAAACAGGAGGTGGTTCTGAGTGGCACCAGGAGAACAACCATCCTGACATCATGAAATTGCTGCTGCTTTGATTGCTCTTCTTCAATTCACTAAAAGGCTAATACCCTCGAGCCTCAAAGCCAAGCTGTGCAACATGAGGCACACAGAAGTCAGTGTCTTTCTCACTCTTCCTTTCAAGCAGTGAAAGTAAGGAGCGTGAGATTAATATAGTATAGCACATCAAAATTCTTCTTAATTATTTCTGAAGTAATGCAAGATGTGAGACAATCAATTGTCCTCCCTTTTCCCTCTTGAGGAGCCTAATGAACCCAAAGTTTCACACCAGCAACCTGAATGTTCCTACTCCTGTCAATCAGTCAGTCAGTCACTCACTCAAAGATTTACCGAAATCTGTCCTGAAACTGTGTTGGTTCCTCCCTGTCACTATTTGGGTGGCTGTTCCAGGACTTCACACATCTGTCAGTTAAAAAGGAAAACACAAATACTAAATGAAACACCTACTAATTTTTGTTTATTCTAATTCAGTCTGTTAATCTCTGCGTCATTTTATATCAGGATTATAGTTTGTAAATTAGTTTTTCCTAGTTGGCATTGATCTCCTAGATACATTTATAGTAAGTACATTTATTCAGTGTATTTATACTGCATTTATTTAGCCTCTCAGCTCTTATTTACTAAGTTTAACAAACCAGTACCTTTTAATCTATACTGAAGAGAGAAAAGGTCTCCATTTTCCTAATTGTGTTAGAGACTTTTTAACACCTGTCATAACGGATATAAAATATTGGCAGAAAATTGCAGTTTGAGATAAATGCTGTTTTGTCTGAGTTACGTCCTCTCTGTAGGATAACTAATCCTAATCCAAATAAAGGGATGTGTTTGAGCTACCTTGCAGTAAAATACTCCAAAACGTATTTAGGGATGGAGTGTAGGGGTAGAGATTGATGAAGAAATGGGACATTGGATTGTCAAATAGGGGATTCTAGTAGTGAAACTTTTTCAGTTGAAATTGCCCCATAGGAGCACTTCACACAATTTTTCTCCCATTCAGAGTTGCGTAGCACTCCAACCGGAGTTTCTGCAAGGCACTCTTAATGGTTTAAATACTTCCTTGCTTCTTCTGAAAATGTCACCTGATCCATACTAGCAACTCATTAGCCTTTTCACATTACAGTACTTCAGAGTACACTCTATTTATGATCAAACATAAATTCCTGCCCTCTTCTTCAATTAATTAGATGCCGGGACTGTTGTGGTTTAATCCCAGCTGTTAACTGTGCACCACACAGCCGCTTGCTCGCTATCCTCCACCCCCGCAGTGGGATGGGGAGAAAAATGGAAAAAAAACCCACTTGTGCATTGAGATAAAGACAGCTTAATAGTATAGCAAAGGAAGAAAATAATATNAAACACAGCCTCGTACTAGCTACTATGAAGAAAATTAGCTTTATCCCAGCCAAAATGAGCATATGTCCAGAACACATACAAGACTTTGAAAAGAGTGAATAAGTCTTCTCTTTTTACTAGGTTTCATATTATAGGTCTGACAACCCTGGTCTCTTAAATGAGATACTGTTTAATGGTCATAAAAAATATTTAGTAATGTACTGCTCTTGAATCACAGATAACTTGCTTCAGTGAACATTTTATTTTACACAGAACTGGGACAAAGTGGTTAAGGAAGAAAAAACAATAGCTCTCTCCATCAACAAATAGTAAAATCAACATTAAAATATATTATTAAGCAGTCTAATAATAATCAGTTTGATTGCTGGGAAGAAGTCAGATGAACTACTGCCTGTGATTACAGTAGGATAAAAAAAATAATCCAATAGCAGCATCCAACCAAGGCAAACAATAAGCTAAAACTTTAAACATGTTATTAAGATACACAGTGCCCACAGCAAGAGAACAGGACTTGCAACATTAATTGCTGGTATGTAGACCATAATTTGTTTTTCAGGCCCCACAAGTTAATCCACCCAAAAAAGAAAATAGCATATTAATAACAGGTTTAATCAAACTCGCATGGAATCAGTCCCAACCATGTTTAGATTCACAGCTTCAACTAATTTCCTGTCTTGTAAACACAAAGGTAACATGTCAGTTTAATTCTGAACCACTGGAACCCATGGATTACGTCTTGCAATTACACAGTCAGCGCTGATAGAGTCCTTAAATGGAGTAAAAGTTCAGCTGGTACCCATTTAAGGCATCTCCAGATCTACTTTAGTACTTTTATCAGTTAAAAAATTGTAGAACTCAAATCTAGATATTCACTGCAATAAAAGTTATACATTCATTCCTGAAGGAAAATTAGAACAATTCTTATCCCATCAAGAATTCAATTCTACTTCTACGCATATGGAAAGAGTTCACAGTGAACTTAAATGTGTGTAAAGAGTGCAATCTTTCCCTTGGCTGTACGATCATATATTCAGAACTCAGTAATGAGAGTTAAAATGGCTGAAGAAACAGATTCTTGGTGCCTTTATGTAAACTTAGACATGAAGAGGTTTTAATTATGTAAATAATCATGCACTACAGGCAATATACTGTAATAAGCTTATCAATAACATGAGAAAGGGCACAACTTGTCATTTGTTTTCATTCTTGTGTAGTTATTCCTATTTTAATTGACTTAATGGTTTTTTTCCAAGCCATGCCTTTTTAATAAATTAATCTGAAGTGTTTTCTTTCTCAATTTCAATTGATAAAACAATCTCCCTCTGTGAATTTCAAGGGAAAAGACAGATAACATCCCTACTGTAGGATGATGGTACAGTTTACAGAGTTTTTTCAATACTGGATTTCCATTAACCATTTAGCTGAAGACAGAGGGAATAAAATACTGTACATTTAAGGTCTATAAAATTTTACTGTGCTATTTCAAAATAATAATGTTAAGTAGAATCTTATTATTATAGTAGTAATTGAAGAAATGTTTTCTCTGTTCATTCTAGGGTAGTCAAAATACTTCAAATTATGGAAAACAATGATGTAAGAATATCTCCAAAAGATTAAGGTTCATAATTCCAACTTATTTTATATATATAAAAAAAGTTTGTAATGTTTTTATATGTAAAGGTAATTCACTTAGAAGATTTCTTATAGTTAGAAAAAGACTAATGCATTCATAAAATTTAAGCACATTCCTGCAAATCTTTTTATCTGGACTAGAAAGATACTCTTCCTTGGCTTTCCCAGCTGGTGGGTGTTTGTGTGTTTGTTTGTTTGTTTGTTTTTACAACATTAAAAAATAAAGTTATTTGTTATGCTCCAGTAGAATTAGAACAAAAATAATTAAAAATTTCTGAGTGGGACATAGTAATTACTTATCATCCCACAAATTTTTAAGTCATCTTTGAACAGCTGTCCCTATAAAGCAAAAAAAGCCCACATTGAACTCTTGCAATTCCAGGAGTGCATTATATAAAATTACAGAAACTATGGAAAGAGTTTTTCATCTTTGGTAACTGCCAGGTAACTCAGTGCTGTAATCCTGGCAGCCTAATAACGTCTCTAATAGAAATTAACAATTTTCATCTATGAACTTGGTTAATGAAGTTCTTGATGTTAAAATACTAAGTACTATCAAATGATAAGACTGATTCTATTTTCTGAAATACCTTACAACAAGTTTATGTCCCAGTGAGTTATCTGACAACAAACTCTAACCTTTTCCAAAAAATGATCATATTTTCAAGCCAAAAGAGCATAAGATTCATCAAGGTTGAAGAAGTCATGCTCATTTCCTTTATTGCTGTCCAGAGGTGTAATATGCTTTTAACTGTAATTCTCCTAAATACAGTTCCTGAGTATATCTTTTCCAATAATAGTTTCATTTAATAGCCTTCCATTAAATTATAAAATAAAAAGGATTTAATCTACAGGAAATAAGATCAACATTACTTTGTTGTTTATTCTATTAATATTTGTTGTTTTTTAGTCATACTATGGTATTGAATAATAGTTTTCTACTGAATATCGCTGATATAGTATGGCAACAAATAATGATTTAGACTGATAGGGAGTTTGGATGTGTTTTCAATTCCAGTTTTTCAATGGTTTACTTTATGTATGTGACAGCATTTTATGCATGTGGCAGTTTTATTTGAAGTTATTATCAGCTGTTTTATGGTTAAATATTCTTCTTGTTTTCATTGCAGACTTAGTCCCAGTTAGTAGTGATAGAGGGAAGTTTGCATTAAAAGTCCATAGGGCTCAGAAAGCTGGCTATTTCTATAGAACCTTAACTCAAGAAATAATCAAAGACATTTAATCTTGACCAGTAAGCTACTGAATATTTTTCATCATTTATAATGTCTTCTCAAAATAAATAACTAAAAAGACTAGAAGAATCATATTTTTATGATTACTTGGAAACACTGATTGTTTATGTTTTCATTAACACTGAAGCTTCTGATTTATTAATTATTTATGCTGCTTGTCTTTCCCTCATACCTTTTACCTTATTTTTTCATAGTGGGTATTAACAGCTATTAATTTGCTCTGGAACAGTTAAAATTTTTGCAATTAGAAATAGTAGAATAATTTGCCTAGCAAAAAAGTCCATGTTAAAATCACTGTCCTTGTTTGCTAATTCATGTACAGTCCAGGTGTCTAAATCTAAATCTCAACCAGACAGGAGAGAGTTCTTCTCATCCTACCCTTTGCATAATGCTTTGAACTAGGCTAGAGGAAAGAAAAAAGTGTACTATAAATATCTCAATTTTTTTAATATCCATGTCTTTCATGAAGATTCAATGTTTTAAGTGACCTCATTGCTGCAGCAGAAGTATGAACAGTTTCATGTGTATCAGGGAAATAGAAAAACAGAGAATCAAAGTTCCCTGAGTTTTCAACAATTCTTTGTGGAGAAATTTGAGACATGCTTTAGACAGACTGAACATTTTTGTCATGGAAGATCACAAACCAAATGATATTCTAGGCAGGGTTGTTTTTTTTTTGTTTTGTTTTGTTGTAGGGGTTTTTTTTGTTTGTTTTGTTTTGTTTTGTTTTTTTAAATAAGTAAGTAGACAATAAGATTTCAATAGATAAATATAGCTGAATGTAGATTATATTTATTTTAGATACGTTTAGTAAGTCATCTGTATTGGAAATATCAGTACTGTTGTAGGACATATTGCTTTTCCTATCCTCTGTAGAAATCAGACTTTGAGTATTCCCTCACTGTAAAAATTTTTATCATAAGGCTGTTATATAATCAAAGCCTGATGCACTTTAGACATCTCACTGTCCTTTGATCTCTATAATCAGCTTCTTCCTACATAATATGCACTTTACTATAATAAGTAAATTGCAAGCTCTCAAGATCAGCCACAGAGAAGAAATAACTACTGCTGGAGTTAAAAGAGGGCCTTACAGAATAAACAGAAAGTTGGTCCACAGTCCTCATGACACTGAGCTTCAGTTTACTGCACTGGCAGAAGCATTGTTCAAAATTTGTTCAGTAATATTGTTTGATTGGGCTTAAAAAATAAAGTGTTATTTGTAAATATGTTTCCCTTTAATATTAAGCCACAGACCATCTTTCACTGTAATTCTTGCTGTTGTAAAAACATGTTGTCCTACATTGCCCTGAAGACTGTTTAATAATCAGGCTTCTGTTAAAGGCTATAAATGTTTCTAAGCAACCACAACCCACTTTAAATATGCTAGTCAATTAGCTCTAGACACTATCTTCCAGTGTTTGTCTCTATTGCTTCTTTCTGACTTGAAACATAAAGAGACAGAGACAGAGGAAATTTTAAAATAGTGCCTTGTATTAATCAAGTTTGATGCTATTAGGTAGCACCTCTTGCAGATAAACACAGCCCTCAGACAGCCCCTGTCCAAGAGTCAGGTATGTGTGTGCTCATCAATCCCTTATCAACAGAGAGACAGAAACTTATGTAGCTAGTGCCAATATGGAAATTAAAAATAAAAAGCAAGAAAAGTTGTGAGAAGAATAGCTTCTCCCATTTTGTCCAGTGTTTTCATACTATGATTTTTAATACTTCTTTCCACAGAAAAACAAATAAAAAATTATATTCCTATAACATAAACCCAGTTGTGACATACTATTTAAAAAGTCTCCAAAGAATGGTTTTCTATTCCAAAGTTACATGTTAGTTAAATTTTGATCACAGAGGGATGTCTTCGTTAGATAGCTTATTCCTTTTAAGCTATTATTTTAATTTCCTTTCTCTCATGTTCATAAGCCCCATTTTTTTCCTAGAGTCACAACAACCTTTCTTACTTGATGTGGTCAGTTTTCCTTCTTGTCTGTAAGAGTTTCCCCACTGTGTTATTGTTTGTAGACAGCTCAGTGAGGAATGTCTGAGAAGAAAATACTGACACTTCATTAAGTCTCTTATGGCTTAGAATAGCTCCCTGCATTGAGGCCCATACAAAACATTGTGTTTGCTGTGAACACCCAACACAACACAATTTAACTAAGCAAGGATGAATTTTGCTGGAAGTTGATACGTAACGGCAGGCCTTTTCTGATCTTCTGGTGTCGGCACTGTCATTTTATACAAGGATGAGAGTGACTTAAAATTACATCAAAACAGGGAGGCTAGAAGGAGACTCAAGTGTGTGTCTGGTAACTTGTTTAACTCACTAGATATATTTCTATGTGTTACTTTCCATTTGATAGCATATTCTATAAGCTGTACCGTAAAAGCAAGAATGGCCAAAGCTCTTTGTAACATAATAGCTCCCCTGGGGTATTGAGTGGCTAATAATGGAAATTTTGGGAAATATAAGAACAGCACAAATATATAGTGATACTACCCTTGGGCATGTATCCACACAATTGCACCTTAGGGACTTTCTGAAGCCAGAGGGAATATCAGTGAACTTACAGCTTTATGGGATTTTTATTCCGTATTTTTTTTCCTGCATTTCCCTTGAGTCTGTGGAAAATTTTGAATCTCCAATAACTTTTTACAAGGAGTTTCACATCTTCCCTATAAGCAGTATTTATTCTGAACCTTGTACTTGTTACTTTCAGTGTTTGGAATATAGTTTTTGTACCGGAAGGAAAAATGAATGATGGTCCCTTCTTTTATTTTCTGCACACCAGAAACGATTTTATAAACCTCTGTCTAGTGTTTCCTCAGTTTATCTCTGTTCCAGATTGAAGAATGCTAGGTATATTATCACCACTCATACAAAAAATCTCTTATTATTTTGATCATCCTTTTCATCCTGCTCTCCATCTTGCCCAACGTTGCTGTATTTACTTTTGAGATGAACTATCTAACTCTGAATGGAAATTAACCACCTTTAAATTGTGAGTGCTTGTGCTATTATGACTGTTTTTCTCAGGGACCACCACTTCACATTTTCTGCATGCTGAATTTTGTCTGGCAATTTATTGTCCATTTGTTCAGTCATCTTAGGATTTTTCTGTCTTTCTCCACAACAAAGTCAGCAGTTTTACTTCTCTAAATAGCTTAATAACTTCAGAAAAATACGTGATATTATTTCTCACCACCTTTTTCAGCTTTACTATCAATGTGTTAAACATAATGATTTACTGTATGAAACTTAAATACTCCCTTTGAGTACAGAAATAATTTAGCTGTTTCATAACATGATCAATAACCCCAAATTTCCTATACATTATCATGCATATATTATTTATATAGAGTGCATTACAAATTTCCAAACTGTCTGTACACATATAAAATAATCACAAATTTTGCTGTGATACTTTACTAGCCATAAAGTCTTTTCTCACTAGGGACTGATCTACTTCATAGCCAGGTCAATGAATACCCTGCTTTATTCATCAAAAAGAGATAGGTCAGATCATATGTGCCTAACTGTCATATTACCTTATACAAAGTAGGTAGAAAGAGTATTAAAGGTTTGATGTATCTTTTTCTTACAGCTATAGTATAGAACACATTTTTACGGGAAATCAGTAAACTACTTTCCAGTCTTACTTTGCCTTTACAGATGAGTATTATTTACTGTACAAAGGCTAGTGTGAGGTATCATAAGAAACAGAAAGACTACAAATGCTCACCAGCCTTCATTGTTAGTCCTGTTATTCATTCAATGAATTCCCTAAATTTCCATTTCATTTATAGCATGCCTATGAATCACACCATAGGAGTAAGATTTTCTTTATTCCAACACCGCAAAATCTCAACTATGATCTCACTCCTGCACCTTAGGAGATATATGCAAGAGTTTATTACACAATCTACTGATCCAAGCATTATACTCTGCTTCCTGACTAGAAGAACCTCTTGGAATTTCAAAAGATATACACTTTCTAAGAGGTACTAAATATTGCCAAATAGAAAGAAGTTTGTGGTTTATTACAGAAAACCCAAACCAAAAGAAGTCATAGGCCTTTTATANCCTCCTGCCCCCTCCAAAACTAACATTGCAAAAATCTGTAAAATGAACACAAAAAGTGTGTGCATGTGAAATCTTACTTTGAATCTTTGTAGATTTTGCTGCTGTCCACGAAATTTCTCACCTAAGGAAAAAGAAAGAGGCAAAATCAAACTTTGTGAAATGCATAATCTATTATTCCATTAGAGAATTTAAGTTAAAAAATTTCACAAGCAAGATTCGTTTTTACTTTTAAATTTTGAATCCAAGTGAAGGTAATATCCTTTGTATTGAGTATTCAATCTCTAACAGCAGAGACAATTATAATTTATATAATAAATTGTAATAATACAATTATGATAATACAATTTAACAGGACAAGTACTTTTTCTGGTTTCAATATATGCAACAGTAAATCCATACAATGCAAAAGAAAAAAAAATCCTTCCAATTAAGATTTATAAAAACATAAACTCAATCTTTCTCAGTGTGTGGAAATGGATATTCAGTATCATTGTGGGAAGAGAAATAATTTTTATACACTTGATGCTCAGAACACATCATGTACTAGGCTTGTTCTTTGCATACAATCAATAAATATTTTCAATTTCAAATTGAGAAAATGCAGTTACAAGCCTAGGTGTAGAATAGAGAACTTGATCCAATACTCAGCTAAGGTAGTGAAAAGTCTCTTACAGAGACTCCCTCTAATGAGGTCTGAAGGCAGCTCTGAAGGGAGGTGGGTTACTCTTAAAAGGTGCCGCACCTCTCTATTAAGTGGATATATGTTTCCAAAGGATCTAACAATGACAGAGGATTTATCAGGTTCAAGACATAGAGGCAGAATATCTTCAGTTTAAATTTGTGTTCTGAACGGTAGTTGAAAGTTTTAAAATGAATATCCTGTTTCTAATTTATTGAAAGACAATTTCAGAACTGTTTTTCCATAATTTTTGGTAGACAAACAGAGAAGGGACTTTTGGGTGGTTTTGTAAAAGGCACAGACAAGGACTTATGCTGGTTAGAAATCTTTCCTTGATTATATTTTCCACATCTGAAGATGTACTTATCATCAATTTTCTACCAGTTTTTAGTGTTTTCCTAGTCAAACTTAAAAGAGGGTGAAGAACAGAGATGTTACTTTAATGTTATACTGTAGCTGGACATAGTTATGGATCAATCACCTTTGAACAACTCCTCTACTTCATACATTTACAAAAGAACAAGCAGACAGTTACAGTTTTCCTTAGTAAACACCAATATATTTTAAATTCTAAAAATTAAAATCATGTTATGGAAACCTGGTCAGTGAATCTTAGAAGCCTGTGCAGAGAAGTGGAACTTCTCATGCTTGTATTCTTCCATAAACTTGCATGTTTATGTCCATCAGAGGGCAACCAGGTCTTCCTGCCTTCCTTGACTACTTTCACTCTCCCACTGTACAGGAGTGGAGGATGGGCTGGCTTAGGTATACCTCATCCTGCTGGACCTTGGACTGGAAGCTTGCCCATAGCTGGGAAAGAGAGCATATATCCTATGTGCATCATGCTGCCTTCTCCCATATTCTGCCCACATTGCTGGCCAAAGAAGAAGAATGAACAGAAGAGATATGGCTAAAGCCAATTTTCATTCAGTTTATGGAACAGCAAACACAAAAATGGAACAAGGTAATCAAGAGGAGCAAATCCAAGCATCTGTTCTCTGTGCCGCAGTTGCCCCAGGGCCTGAGAGGGGACACTGCTACCATAAACATTTTTTGTTTGTTTGTTTGTTTTGTTCTGTTTTGTTCTGTGTAGTTTCATTCTTGATGGAAGCTTCTGTGCCAGGCCAAACTCAACAAAATAGCTTCACTGCTTGTTCATTTTAATCTGGCCCTGGATCTCGTTCTGGTTCATAGATCCTGAAAAGAATCTGATTTTATGTCTTCACAGTAGACTTTTACTGTATTATTGAAGACATCTAGAGGAACAATATTCTAAACTGGTTTTAACAATTTATTATGATATATTTTGCCATTTCTCTTATACTTGGTGGGGTTTTTTTGTTTGTTTGTGTTTTGGTTTTTTTTTTTATGAAATGACATTAAGAGGTGCATGAAATCCTTAAAGAGAGAGCATGTAAGAGTTGCTCTTCATAGAAATATTGTGCTGATACTTGCCAGAGAAAAAAACTCTCTCCGGAATGGTGAATTCATACAAAAGAGAAGAGTCAAAAAAGTTAACACCACACCTCAGTAATTTTTTTTGTATATTATCTGTTCAGGAAGCATATTAACATGGCTCTTGTTTTTATTGCAGTTTCAACCCTCTCGCCACATGCTTCCAGATGTTTTAGCAAAATGTGTAATAAACAGTAGTTCCCATTTAAAGACAAAAAAGTGCTTTTTACTACTCTAGCTGTTCCTTCCATCAGTAAGCTAAATAAAAGAGAGAAAAAAGTCAACCCCTAAAATAACTCCCACCCCCCAACCTAAAGGGAAGATTTTGAAAATACTTAGATGAATGAGTAATTTGCCACATGTGAATACTCAAAGTGAAGCTCTACTGACAGAGTAAGAGATATAAATTATACATTGTTTAGCTCCTTCAGTAAGCATGCAATACAAGTGACCAACTGAGTGTTAAATATATTGAGCAAAGGAATGTCACTGAGCTCTAAGGCAATTTAGGATACGTATTTCCAAAAACATAAAAATAAATAACACAAGTGTATTTAAAAAATAGTTCAGTAGAAAGGCATATTTTTAGAAAAGTAAATTAAATAAGTTGCCATTGCATAAATAAAATATCTAATAAGCAAACAGTGGGTATAGTCTTTATTGTCCTCGGGAGCCAAAATTTAATTAGGATAAATGAAGAATTCTCTCTCTTCTCCCAGACAATTTTCTATTCTGCTTGTCAGAATAGTTTCAAAGCACCAGCTCAACTGTTCTTGGAGACCTCCACTGCTGAAGAAGTTCAGTCAGAATTTGCCCTTTGGATGTTTACTTCATATGAAGTTCTTCCAGTAAAAATGATGCAATGTGTTCTCTTTTTCATTCATCAGTCTTTGCTCTCTCTCTTCATCTCATATTTCAATAGTTCTCTCCCTCTCTCTAGTCATGGCAACTACCATTTTAAAAATATTAATTGGCTTTGGAGCAGCTTAGTCTTTCTGGTCTTTTTCTTTTTCTCCCACTCTCAGTAAAGTACTCTTTCCTTTCAGTTTCTTAGGGGTTTTTTGTTTGTTTTGTTTTTTTTGGGGGGTTTTGGGGGTTTTTGTTTGTTTGGTTGGTTGGTTGGGTTTTTTTAAAGAAAAAAACAGATTCTGTCTTCAGCATCAAGGTATCTGTCCTCTTTACTAGGGCCTCTAACTCACTTTTCTTTTTCAGACTTTCAATGACAGTCTTGTACATAAAAGCTGATACTCCAAAATTTTCTGATAATCTTTATTATTTTTATTATATTTATTATTGGAAAAGCATAAAGATGCAGTTTCTCTTCAAGCAATAATTTACTCAAAAGCACTGCACCCAGTTCTGCTGTTGTAGTCTAGTACTAATTACAACCAGTACCAGCTACAACTCCACTAATTTCAATGGTATTTCACTTTACATGTTGGTCCACTTACTATCAGTAAAATAGTTCCTCTGAGTCAAAAGTAAGGACTGTAGGATCATATGTATTTCATAATACATATTAATTATGGAGTCAAGCAACTCTCTTTTTTATATTTCTGCATAACAAACAGTTTACTTAATGCAAATTCACCATTACACTGAGGGCCAGTACAAGATAAATACACCACACATTTAGAACACAGTCTTTCTCAACAGTTATGTTCAGAAATGTTATGAAACATTTATGAACACTGAAGTCTATACACATCAGCAAGCCTGCTAAAATTGAAAAGAGCTCCTTACTCATGCAAAAATAAGCAGATGCTTAAGTGTTTGCAGGAACAAGTTTTAATTTCTGTCCATGGGTATTGGACAGGTCCTCTGCACAGGGATGAACTTCAGTCAATATAATGATTAACAACAGCAACACACACCGAGGGAAAGCATATCCACTCCAGGAAAATTAGTTGAACTCATGTTAGCAGCAGTCTGATTAGTGACATGCAAAAATTTAAATCTCTTGGGGTATATTGCATTATAGAACAATGTCTGTAAGCATTTTACAGCAACCAGTTGTTTTTATGACTTGTGTAGAATGTGGCAAGAATTTTCCTATTAATAAAAGGTTACTATTTTGGTTCATTTCCCCTAAAAATGTATTGCCCATGTTTCCCATTTAAAATATGTTTCCAGTCGTCTAAAGGTTTTATATACTTCTGCATCTTCTTATTGTCTTATTTTGTCCAACTAATTTACAGTGCGATGATCCTTCTCAAATCTGGCTACAATCAAGAGAAATAGCAGAAATATTTTTGAATACTCTCTCCTAATTTGGGAAATTATTCATAACTGCAGATACATACATAAATAAATCTCTGTTACCTGATTTAATATTTTATCTTGACATCACCAAATTAATGATATCAGCATTTTAATCTTTAATTTTCCTTTTCAAACTCATTAACTGTTTTTTGTTGTTGTTGTTTGTTTGTTTGTTTGTTTTCTTAAATCTGGGTTACAATATTCAGCATTTTTTTGTTGCGGTAGAAATGTCATAGGATTGGTTTCAACATTTACTGAATGCAATGGATAAATTTCCCTCAGCCTCAACAGAGAGTTTGTATCAGACCTTTAATTAACACCAGAAATTAATTTTAAAACACTTTTCTATTCCACAGCCATGCCAGAAATCTCTGTCCAAATAGTAGTATATTTTTTTCAAAGATAAATTTATCAGAATAAATTTTTAATGTGGCATCTCACTTATTTCTCTAAGTGGTGCCAGAACACTTCTGCCATTTTGCAGCACTTGCAGATTTACCTATTTCTTTTGATAAAATACCATTTAATTGTGTCTTAACCTGCCTTTATATCCAGAGAATGGATTACATGATATTCTTTGCTTTATTCTTATTAAAATTTGATATGTAAAATTGGTACTTTTGGTATTCTGAAATGTGAAGAGCTTGCAGAGAGAACAGAGAAAATAGCAGGTTATATGGTGATAAGATATTGTTAAACTCTGACTTCTTCTTCACAAGAAATTCCTGAGGTCAGATTTCACAATGTATTGACTGATTCTCCTGATTATCTAAAAGTTGTGTGTATCTGAGAATATATTCATATTTCTATATAATTGTACAGGTTGATATGCAAGGCTGTTTCATCTGAAAAAGTAACTTCATATGATAGCACAAACATAGGACATAACCAGATATATTAACACTGTTTACATATATAGGACTGTCATACAAGAAATTACATTCTTGTTTGATACACTAACAGAATTTCCGTATCTCAAAAAGATATGACAACATGAGTCACTGAAGTATAATAATACTGATAATAAATAATTTATTTCACCACATTTTGTCATATATTTTCTTATTCAAACAAATGTGCTACTTTTAATTAAGAAAGAATTTGTTGTTTTTTTTTTACAGTGCTATAGCTTATTGTTGCTATGAGGCTATTTTATGATCAGGAAGATCTTGTTTTTTAATAAGCTGAAATTGAGTCTATTTAAGTGGAAATGACTGTGGGAAATAGAGACATTTCAAAGCATGCCCATGATAACAATAAGCAATACCCTCTGTGTCTGGTTGATGATGCAGAAAGGATGTGTAGAAATGACTGCATATGCAGAAAAGGATTGTATACCTTTTCAATGTGTGTAGTGTATAAAAGAAGATAATTTGTAGATAAAATTTGGAAACAGATCAGTGCTGCATGCTGAGGTAAGAGGAGTAACATTGCTTAGTGTGTGGGCAAGTCCAAAATCACAGAATTAAAGACTGGATTACAAAACACGCTGAAAAGTTACAGTGCTTGTAGGTCAGATTACTTTTTTCTTTCAAGTCACTTAGCAGTGACACAGTATTTTGCTTTCTTACAAGTACACACACACTGAATGTGTAAAATTATTTTGTTGTTTAAAAACCCCATATGAAGACTATCAAGGCTGTGTAAGCGAAGTTCAGCACTGAAAATTGAAATAAGGACAGAGTTCATGTGCAATGCACACCATTAACTGTATGTCTTTATACACACACACACACACACACACACGGTTTCTTATTGCAATGGAATAAAGAGACAGATAACAACCAGGAGACACAAATGGAATAACAAACTCTGGGATCATTCATATTGCTTTTAATTTCCCTCTTTCCTTTTTTTCGTTTGAATTCTGTGGTATACACTAATATGTTTTAACATGATGTCAATTACTCTCTTAAGAATGCAGTGTGGGATCATATTTTTTTAAATATTCAAATACAGAAACCAGAAGGCTCTTTAAACTGAAAAAGAGGAATTTGATAGTTTCAATATAGTGAGATACTAGTAGAAAATGGAAATTATTCAATATGCTAACACACTGAAGAACCACTGCTAGATAAGTATTCACCACAAGATAAGTATCTGCAGCCCTACAAAAAATTTCTGAAAACTAGCCACATTCAAAGGGGTGTTTGTCATGAGACTTACTGTACGATTTTAGTTGATACTTCTGTACCAATGGATGAGTAGATGGGATACATATGAATGGCAATAAAATAGCAGTGCAGACTTACTACTCCCTTCAGGGAAAAGGTATTTTCTCCTCAAAGATTACAGTAGAAGAATATGTATGTCTTTGTTATCAAATGATATAAAAGCTTGCTCAGGCAAGATTCAAGAAGCTTAATGGCTGAAATCAATGATTTTTGTACAACACTTAGAAAAAATTGTGAAATAACAGCTGTATACAAGTACATATAAGGAAGTAGAAGAATAACACTAAAGTACAGCTCTACCATCTTAATCTTCATAACTCTCAAGCCACAGATCTAGAGCACTAAGGTACAATATGGAATTCTACCATTTATCTTAAACTAGGAAACAGTGTGAAACACTGAATTTCATTAAACTTAACAAGGGAGTCCTCATAGTTTTTCCCAAGAGGTAATTTTGAACAGGAAAACAAAACTGAGTTTATATTCAGATTTGCGAGGGAATTAAATGAGACTGTTGCTAAGGCAAAATAATACCTGAAAATTCCTGACATACATTGTCCAAAGGTTTCTATAGTCTGATCTTCTATTTTGGCTCAGTGTTACTAGTGGCCTGAATACACACACACTGTTGCTAAGGGCTGATGCTGTTGCCAGGTGAAAATGGCCCATATTACCCTGCCACGAATATCTGAATATGTTGATAGAAGTGTGCTGTTAAGAGATAGGAGAAACATGTCCTGGAAAATTGGATGATCTATTATTTCTGATCCACCATATAGCAGTGAAGTGATTTTACTTACTATTTGCGTACATGAACTCTAACCCATAAAAGTAGCAACAAAGTACCTGACTTAGTAACTACGGTACTATTAAATGAACATTGTGTTCTATAGAATATAAATCTTAATCAGATATTCAATAGTACCTATCAAATTGTTACTCAGGGAATATAACTGAAGTCATCTGATAGCCCTGTGTGTAGTTCAGACTAGCAAAGATAGATGGCCATTGCTCTTTTACCTTTAAAATGGATTCTTTCAGGCTGTTCTTTCTTCTTTAAGGTTATGAAATTTGAGTACCATTATCTCAAAAGCAACTAAGAATATGCTTCAAGTAAAATAATTAAATACATATTTCAAATGTAGATGAACAGGTTCTTTTATTGCTGTGTGTCATTCTTTCTTAGGTGCTTGCTAAATTGCATTCTAATGCCTTTCTGGCAATTTACATAGTATTGCCAATACTACTTTGTAGTATAGTCTTGGCTGCAAAATCTTGTCATTCTTAGTCATTTCAGGGAGCAGCTCCTTGCTTATAAATCAAATAGAGAAAGGAGACCAGTAGAAACCATTAGACAAAAATATCCTCACAAGAGTGTTAGAAAAACAGTTGCAGTATCCTGACTTGATAAAGACTATTACAATAGCCAGCATATAATTCTTGCTTTCATTTGTCAGTATTGAATACAAAGCATTGACCTACATTATGCTACACAAAAATCAATTGTATTGACATGAAATTATAAATTTGAAGAAAATTAGTTTATGCAAGGGAATGGAATGGCCAAGTTACAGTGCTCAGCTGCAAAGGCTTTCCCCTCCTAAGGACCCTTCCTTGAAGCTATTCTACCATCTCTTATGTCTTCCAAGGAAGTTTTGTTCTTGCTTTGTTCTTGCCAGGCTTTAAGAGAGACTTGTAAAGAGTCACTTAAGGGTATGGTCTCTAGGAAACATCTGTCTGTAGTTCTCTCCAAACTCAAGAAACTGTTGAAGTCACAAAAGCTAAGAAAGCACATGACATCTCTTGTGTTGTGGAAGCTTATGTCTGTATGCTTAGTTTTGACTGACACATTATTTCTTCTCTGCACCCCAATCTATTTTCTGCCTCACTTAGCTTACAAAACTCTGCATAAATTTTCCTTCTTAGTTTGCTCTGTAATCCTATGAACACACAGACTTCCTGTTCACTCCTTCAGCCAGTAAGCACAGCTATTGGGTCCTGGAAACAATTTTATTTATGTGAAGAAAAAAAGTGGGGGAAAAAAAAAGAAAAAAACCTAGTTAATCAGAAAGCTGTGAAAACAATGAAAACCTTGTGACTGCACTGAAATATTTGAGTCAGAGTGTTTGACTCAAGGAAAAGAAATTATTATGGTTTCCATCAATCAACTTACAAACCAACTTAGACTAGATAAGTTTTCCATGGAAAGATAAAACAGTGTTTTCGGTCTATAAACTAATAAATTTTTGATTGTTCTGTTATGCATGAAACAGAGGTCATGCTGAGAAATGAAAAAAAAAAACCCTGAAATGAACATAAATTAATTATCTTAATGTATTCTGCCATATTGCATCTGTCAAAAATGTCCTTATTTTTAATGGGAAACATGCAAAACCCCATGCATGCCCCCTTCATATTTTTACAAGTTATAAAACATGTTTACATTTTCAAAACCCAGAATGGAAGTATTTAAAATATTTTAGCAGAAACCCATTAATATGTGCATATATGATTAACAGTGAGTAACTATTTCTATGAATTATGATGGCTTCCAGAAGGCAGTGCCTCCACAGAGTGGCAGAGAAGCTGTTTTTTACGGAGATGCACTGGGAGGGTGGCTCACTTTCACATGGATCTGCAGTCCCTGATGCAGAACTTGAAGTTATATGAACACCTATGATATGGAAGGGAAAGACACTACAGGTAGCAGTGGATGCAAGTCCTGTCTTGCTCATGAGGCATATATTCCTTATTGCTTCCTGGCAGTAAGAAACACACAGCAGTTCTCACTGACATACACAGCTGCAATGGTATCTCCTGTCAAAATTCTTGATTAAGGTTTCGTATAGGTTAAGAAAGTATAAAAAATTGTAGCTCTCTTAGAGAGTCTACCATGTACCTGTTTGGGCAAGAAACAATATTGCTGACAGTACTCCCTTATACAAGAGGTGTCATCTTTTGCATTCAACACTGTTTGGTATTCCCAAGTAGCAACTCTGAAGTGGGTAAGAGTGGTCTATACCTCACCTCACCATGTGTTGTGCAGCCCCTGATATCTGGTGACTGGAGTGAAGAAAACATGTTGGCCTTGTATAATCACAGGGTGTGAAACCTCAGTGTTAATCCCTGTCAGTGTTTCCACTGAACCTGTTGCTATTTATGAAGACGAGAGACATGTAGCACATTTACTAGGGCTTAAAGAGTAGCCTTATTCTTCAGAAGACAGATCCACTTTTTCCTCACTAGTTTTCTTGGAAACAGCTGATGCCTGAGCAAAGAACAGAAATGGTGCGTGCAGCTAAGGAGCCTGGAGAATCTAGAAGGACTTTTGAATTGCTAGGAAGATGTGTGTACTTCTTTTGAAGACTTACATAGTTATACACGTCCAAACAGAAAAGTCACTTTTACAGTGCCACGTGCCAACAGGTCCACAGTTGGTTACTGTTCCACTCCAGGTAACACCTTGAAATACTTGTAACCTCTGGAGTCTGAAGGCATGTGATTATTTTATTTTTCAATCCATAGTGTTCAATGGTAACCATCTACATATTTCTCTTGCTTTCAGAAATTATGTTCCCCAAGGGAAAAACAGTTGGGAAGTAGAGATTAATGGGCTACTAATGGCTAAGGGAGAAATGCTGGTTTAAATTCAAAATTGCTATAGCTTACCATTAGAAAATAAGAAAACAGATATATATCTGTGTGCCATTTTATGTTATGTCTTTGTGATATGTAAAAGAACAGGTGGCCTAATTCAAATTAAATATCCTGCAGTGACTAATTGGTGTAGTTGTTTATTGCACTAACAGTAGCATTGTAATATAACAGATCTGAATAACAATATTACTATGAATTCAGAGGTCTGTTGAAGAAAAGTACCAGAGATCCAAACAGATAGAGTACAATGATAAAACAACTGGAATAATCTTATATTATGAATAATTTTAGTATTTGTGTGGAAAAAATAAAGTATTTACTATTGTGAATATATATTATTATTCATAAGTAATTTTGGTAAAATTTTAGAGTTCGCTGATTAGAGACAGAAACTATTCAGTGAAAAATTTGGCAAGAGGGAGAGCCACTAATTAATCAAACACCTTTCACATCTGTTTTGTTTGCTTGCTAGCAAGGCTTGGGTGATGTGATACAAAAAGATAGTAAAGCCTAAACGTTCATTCAACCTTTGGCCTCTGAGAAAGGCTAAGAGTGTTCATCCAGGTAGTCAAAATCAATATATACTGCCACAAGTACTGAGCTGATTTTCCATGTTTGGTTTTCCATGGTTTCTGGAACTGTAAACCTTATCTAAATCTTCAAGATGCATGTGGAAATACGAAAACTTCTTTTTATTGCTGCTCTGCACAGTTGTTTTTCAAGCTTCTTGCTTTATTCTTGGGTGTCCTTGAAAGTAGTCATCAAAGCAAACCTTAAAGACTTAAATCAGTACTGCACCAAATAATATACTGAAGTGTCAGTATATTTTGAGATGACTGGATCATACATATCACCCTATTAAGAAGGAAAACTTCATGTGCCGTCTTTATCAGGTAAATTCTAAGCTCTTCACCTTTTATTCCTCACAACTACCTGATACAGAACCACGTAGGGTTTCTATGTTCACAATGAAAATTCACAGAAATTGATCCATTCTTTTAAATCTTCTGTCCAAAGTAGGCAACAGGTTGGATTCATGATGTTTATGTGACAGATCTTAAGGGAAAGAAGATGCATCATCACAGAAAATAGTTTTCCAGCTGTGTCATCCATCTTCAAAATACAAAATATGAATCCCCTCTCTCCCTCTTATCTATCCTTTCCACTTTCAAGATAATGGTGGAGGACTTCTGATATGCTCTAGAAAGATAGCAAGGAGATATCATGGAGAGAAGGCTGGAGAGGTTTTTTGTATTCTTTTCTGAAAATACTATGATAGTACACATACAAGTCTCTTCATTCTTACAGCACAGAGTAAATCATTCAGTTCCAACAAGATTTCTACATAGTTTTCAAACATACGCATATCAACTGCATTTCAATATATCTAAAAAAATAGGTACATATCATAGAAAAAGTCATCAGACATATGGAATGGTATAATTTCCTTAACTGATGGAGGCAGAGTTCAGAGAGATCTTATCATAACCAAAACAAAAGAAAACAAAAGCAATTTCCCCAGTTCCAAGGGAAAAAAAAGAAAGCAAGTAAGAAATTCCAAACAACATAAAATGAAGAATCTTCTGGTTTTAAGAAATAAATAATAATCATAATAAAATAATAAAATATACAAATTTATAATATACAAACAGAAGAGTTACATAAAATTACAGCATGTCGTACATCCTGGGGAATCTGGCGTATTGGCTATAATTTTTTATCTCAAAAGCCATGACTGAAAATTGACTGGCTTTCCAAGCATATCTTTGTATAAGTAGGATCTATTGTAGTAAAATTGTATTTTACTTTAAATTACTGAACAGATCCTTAATGAAAACAGAAAAAAACTTGTTTTAATTAAGGATATTATCCTTATTAATATTATAATTATCCTTATTAATATTAAGGATATTAATAAAATAGACACAGTCAGAGTGATGACATAACCAGAAACTATTGTTTTCTAATAATTTCCATAAAAGTAACCAAAACTACTAACCCAATGAAAAGACGCAAGAGAATAATGCAAAAGGGCAGATTTTCCCCCTTTTGGCTTTCTAATGTAGTATCATCTAGAACTGCAGGGGCCCTGTGCTCAAATTTATGTAAATGTTTCCTCCTTGTATGGAGAAAAATTCTTTTACACTGAATTGCCAGATACCATCCTCTTTTTCTCGTATTTCCTCTCCTACCATAGGATCTTACATTCAATTTATCAGGCAATTAAAACTCAAATCAACAGTTACATAGCAATTATGTACATAAGGGGAATATATTGCAAACAAAAACTTGATTAACTCCTCAACATGGCAGTAAAAAAAAATCCTGATAACAAATAAAACCATTTTTTCTTGAATTGCTCTCTCTGGGGAAGAGAGGACAGGATGGGATGTACTGGGAATAATGATAAAATATGGGATAGGTAACGGGTAGCCAATTTCAAAGACTGGTCAGAGTGACTAAAAACAACTGCTGCCTCACACCTATTTCTTTTTTTTTTTTTTTCACCATAAAATGACTTAATGATCTTGCTATAGCTTCTTATGCAGAGTTTCTTACATTATAGTTTCACAACTGACATTTTTATTCATAGTTTCAAGAGAAGACATAAACATAATATCAAGGAAGATTTCATTGTTGGAAAGGATTGCTGTCCAAACTCATTGCTTAGACAAAATATTTCTGCTCTACTTCTGGATATACAGAAAATTTGATATTCAGGTTGGTAATCTGGCTTTTCTTGTGATGGCCTCATCCCTTTGAAAATCAACACCAACCTCCAGAATATGGCATAAGACATACCTCAACAAACAGATTTTGGGACCCCATGGATTTCTCATATAAATTTTATTTCATAATTCCTTTTAAGATGCTTTCCTGGCTACATGACGTCTAGGTTTTGTGGATTTTGTCTAGTGTAGAGCAACTGTCCAGAGAAAAATGTGAGAAGATCTATTTTAAGTGCTAGTTTTTGACAGAAGTTCTGCAAGTATGTCCCAAAAGAAAACTGAAAATCAGGTGTCTAGTCCGGATCCACAGCAAATTATTCTAATATCAGACTTGTCATACCTCAGGTGCTGTTTTCATGGCTTGAATGGTACTATAGGCCTATTGAGGCTGAAATAGTAATGAAATGTCTTATGTGCAAGTTCAAATCTATGCAATTTATATTTCTCAAATTTTTATTCTACAAGACAACTCTGTTCTAAGACCAGAAGCAAACCATGAGCTGTCAAGAGAACTGCTGAACACAAGAAAGCACGGGGAGAATAGGAAAGAAAGGCACAGGTATGCTGGGCTGCTTTAATTCCAGACTGAATGCTCTCTGCTCTTCACTCTAAACAAATAATTGAGGCCTTCATAGGCAAGAATTTTCTGAGAGACATAAGGCCTTATCCAAACCTACAACTGGAAATGACAACCCTTGCTTGAGTTCTTCAGGGTTTTACACAAATCTTCAGAGATGGAGGAATTCTAGAAAATAAATTTTGAATGAAGGAAGAGAACAGAGATTACATGTGCCTAAGGTTAGGGAATTGGTAACAAGGGAGAAAGAGAATAGAAATGAGAATGAAACTGAAGGTGTATGAAAAGAAGTAGGAAAAGGGGAAGAAGGAAAAGAGATTTAGAGGGAGGAACTGAATAAACAAGGGAGAGACTGGGAAAGACAAAGGAAAAAGAGAGAAGAGAAAAGTGAGAGAAAGAGGAAAAATATCTAGAAGAATGCAGGGAGCTGAAGGAAGAAAAAGTGATCAAACTTTCTTTAAAGTGTGAAGCTCCTTTACATACACAGTGGAAGATTATGGAACGGGGAAAAGATCAAGAGAAAGATAAGAATGAGAAAGAACACTTTCAAGTGAAAGAAAAGAAACAGAGAAAACTAAAATTCAGCTGCAGATGAAATTTAATGATGAAATATCACAATGCATCTGTGCATTTTTTTATTCTGGAAATGGAGATAATTGTTTCCAATGAAACAAAATGAAAATCCAAATGCAATCAAATCACTCATACTTCTTAAAGCTAACAGTTATTTGTCAAGCAGAGTCTCACATAGCACAATGCACCTATGAAATAAGAACTTGTGCTCAGTGATGCATCTCAGGAGTCAAAAAGTTGCCTGGATTGCAAAGAGAAAATATTTACTGTCCTTACTGCTAGTCTCTACTACTAGCCTCTGACAGAGATTGCCCTTCATGTCAAATGCTGTTTGTTTTCCAAAGACTTTTTTTAATCCTTCAAAAATTCCATGGAATTACTATTTTACAAAATTTTTTGGTTTCTGGAATGGAAAAGTCAAAAGTAACATATTCTTGTGGAAATAAAATTCAATTTCTGGAACTGAATTCCAGACAATATTAGAAAATGGCATGAATGATTCAATCTATTGAGTATAAATTTCTTATATTTTTCATAAATTCTTTACAATGGTAATTGGTTATTTGTAATGCCATATCTCCAACAACTGGAGAAAGGCAAATGTTGCAGCCATCTTCCAAGAAGTCCAGAAGAACAAATCAGAAAGTTACAGGTTGGTTAGTCTCACTTTGGTCCTGGGTAAAGTCATGAAACAAGTATTCTTGAATAGTATTTATGGGCACATGAAGGAGAAGGTGAGTGGGAACAATCAGCATGGATTTACCAAGGGTAATCAACCAACCTAACTGCATGCTGTGACAAAAAGACTGGATTTCTGGACAGGTGAGGAACAATTTTCCCAGACTGTAGCAAGCCTATCAATATTGTCTGCAACAATATTCTTGTAGCATCCAAGTTAGGAAGTTACAGTCCAGGTGTGGGGACACCAACTCGATAAAAAACTAGCTTGCTGTTCAAGCTCAAAATATCATGGTAAATGGGTCATACTCTGCTTGGAGGTAGCAAGTGGAGTACTGCAACATCTGGCTCTTGTCCGGCTCAACGTCTCTGTCAATGACTTGGAGAAAGGAATGGAGGGCACATGCATCGATTCGGCAGATGACACCAAGTTGGGGGGACCAGTGAACACTACTGGGACTAATGACATACTCTCCTGGTTTTGGCTAGGATAGAGTTAATTTTCACAAGGAGCCAGGACAGGTTAGCCAAGCTAGCCAAGGATCTATTCCATACCATGTGATGCTATGATCACCTTGAAAAGGGACTAGTTGTGGAACGGCAGCTTGGTGCAGCTCCCTGGGAAGGTCTGATGGGCTCCTCCCCATCCCACTGGTGGGGGGTGTGGGGGGTGTGTGGCAGGGGTGTGGGGGTGTGGGTGTATGAGCGTATGGTACCTGGTGCTCAGCTGCTGGCTGGGGCTGAACTATGACACATGCACATAGGCAAAATGTTAAAAGCTAATATACAATATTGAAAAATGTGGATACTCTGCTTAAGATGTGGGATCCCAGTATCTCTATTCTTTTCTATAAAGTAATTTTTTTATGGTTCATAGCCTATTTCACAACTTTTCCTTCATAAAATTTTGATGTGAGGTGTTTTTATGTTATAACCAGAACCCTCATTTGGAAGAGTTTTATAAAGTAATGATCCCTCAGTAAAGGCCTTGACAAGTTAGCAATATATTTCACATCAGTCCATGCAGAAATTCCAGCTGATCAGTGTAGCTTTCAGTATTTTATTTATTCAAAATGAAATCTTTGCCTGAATTAGCTGGGTTATCCCTTTGCTTCAGTTGATTAGTCAGATTTATATCAGAGTTGAAAAACCAATTTTGGTAAGTCAGAGATGCCAGCTTGTCAGAACCAAAATCAAGGTGTTTCTTTTAAAGCTCATCATGCATCAGGAAGTCTGTGAATACAAGGATGGCATGCTCTTTATTTGGTATCCACTTCTCCCCAGAGATATGGTAATACAAAATTGTTTAACTGACAGAATGCCTTTTCTGTTCTTACTCCAAGTTTTATTATTTTTCCCTGCTTCCAAGTTTTCACTTTTTAAAAATAAATAATCTCTCAGGTCTCATTGTGAGACCAGGAGATATAGAGGAGATTCAAATTAATTTCTATGATTATTTCATTAATATTGTATCCAAATTCAGAAGGACCAAGAAGCAAATTTAAAATATAATCCCATAATAATTAAGCAGCAGTAGCAGATTTTTCTGTAGTGTGTTGCAGATGTCCTCCTTTAAAGCCAAAGAATGAAAAATTATTAATCTACAGTCTAAAAGTCCATAATCTATGTTCTAAGTGAAACTTTTGAGAAGTCTTTATTACTAGATCTAATGTTGGATGGTTAGTTGATTGAAATAAAACTCTGTCTTTCATGTACACACAGAAATGATAGCCTAAAAACTTTCATTCTGCCATTAATCCCTGAAATCAAAATTGTGCCTAGAGGACTGAAATCTATTTTCAAGTGAATCAACTAGAAAATACCTAACACCTAAAACTCCCAGTGCCTTCTGTGAGAGCATGATTTTACCTTTAAATTAATAGCTGTGTAAAAATCCTTGTTCCTATTCAGTTACTGTGTTCATGTTAAAGAAAACTAAGCATTTTTCCAGAAGATAGTGAAATAAGTGTGTAAAATTAGTTCCATGAGTTACTCATCTACTACTGCTTAAACAGGCAGAGACTGATGCATGTATATTGCTACAATCTTAGGAAGATCCATGAATGAAAGTCTACGTGAAGGCTTTCTCTTGACATTGAAATTCAGTCTAGTTATATACTGCCAAAGAACAGAGAGTATTGGATTACTGAAAACAATTGTTTAACTTCACTTTGTTACTTTTCACAATAGTTGAGTCAGTGAAATGTATTATGAAAGAACAGATTTTCTAAAATTTCTTGGGGAATTTGGTACAATAGTTTCAGACCTTAAAAAGTATCTATTCACCATATTGTTAATCTTCAATATTTCTTTTTCATATAATAATAGTAAAATTGGAGTGGCAATGTCATTTACACAATTGGATTGCTGTATGTAGTAGCTCATACTTAATAACAGAATTCTGATTTGAGATGTTTATGGTGTTTAAAGGTAAAAATACCCCTAATCATTCCCGTAGCCCTCCGCTGGACTCTCTCCTCTAGTTCCCTGTCTTTCCTGAACTGGATGCAGCACTCCAGACATGGTCTCATCAGGGCAAGGTAGAGAGGGGAAGGATAACCTCCCTCAACCTGCTGGACACGCTCTTCTTAATGCACCCCAGGATACCATTGCCCTTCTTGGCCATGAGGGCACACTGCTGGCTCATGGAGAGCTTGTTGTCCACTGTCTGCTGTTACTCTGCTATCACTGTCTATGATAATAAAATTACCACTGACTTAGTAAAAGTACAGCCTGAGTGGATGCTTTTCATAGACTCATGCTCAGTATGTAAACTTTGTGGAAGTTGGCCAGGGGTGTGATCACTGCTCACAGGTGGACTAGGCATCGGTCAACAGGTAGTGAGCAATTGCTTTGTGCATCACTTTTTTTGTATATACTATTGTTATTGTTGTTATTATTATTAATAATAATTTTATCTTTCTTTGCTGTTCTATTAAACAGTCTCTATCTGAACCCATGAGTTTTACCTTTTTTTGATTCTCCTCCCCATCCCACTGGGGGGCACAGAGGAGTGAATGAGCTGCTGTATGGTGCTTAGTTGCCATCTGGGGTTAAACCGTAACAAACCTTCCCCCATGCTTGTATACTGAGCATGACATCATATGGTATGGAATATCCCTTTGACCAGTTTGGGTCACTTGTCCTGGCCATGACCCCTCCCAGCTTCTTGTGCATCCCCAGCCTCCTCACTGGTGGGGCAGTATGAGAAACTGAAAAGTCCTTGACCTGGTAAACATTGCTTAGCAACAACTGAAACATCAGTGTATTATTAGTACCATTTTCATCCTAAATCCTAACCACAGCATTATACCAGCTACTTGGAAGAAAATTAACTCTATTCTAGCTGAAACTAGACAAATACTTTCTCCAGTGTCTCTACAAAGTTCTGATACCAACTATGATCTGAACAACATGGGTGAACTGCCTTGTAAACTACTATGTTCCTAATATTTACCTCTGGAGGGTGTACCAGTAATTTCACAATGTTTATCTTGCAAAAGCTGTCTTTGTGACATTCAAAGCCCAAACCTTGGAAATACAAAAAGGCTTTCTGAGCGGAAACTCTCTTATGGGCTTAGCCAACAGGATGTTGTAAAGTTCAATAAGGATTCCTGAACTATTAGAATTCTTCCCAAATTAATGTGGAAATAACACCATATTCAGCTGAAGTTAGGCTACACAGATACTGTTACTTAGGGTAAAGAGTATGAACCTTGGTTTGAAAGTAAAGGGAGTCTTTGAAACTATTTTTCTAATTTTAATTTTGCAGTGTTTCAAGTTTATATTCTCACAGCAGCTTTCCTATTTCCCTCTGTATCATGCTTTTATTTTAAACGATTGAGGTACAGCATGCTTGAAAACCAGTCATTTTCTGTAGAGTTACTACACTGCTCTTTCCTTCCATATCACTATCTTGTTCCTCAGGATCCCAGGTGATATAATGGGAGATGTTGAAAGACTATATGAAAAGCTTTTCAATGCTCCATTCAGTCAAGTGAGAGAGTGAAGAAAAAAAGGAATGAAGAAGACTGGAGGAGGTTTGTTT
>VXBL01006153.1:2697-13016 GCA_013400195.1 Aramus guarauna | reverse complement strand
ACACAGAAATCTTGTTTTAATGATTTGGATAAATTAATTGGTAACTTGCTTGAAATGACCTGAATAAATTAATGACTTTAGAAATTCAAATTTCATAAATTAGCTTTTGAATTTATTGCTAAATCTAATCAGAGATGTTCCTGACTTACATAAAAATACCTTCTTATAAATAGTTATTTATAGAAATCAGAAAACCCACATGAATAGATGTGAATGAAAGTTTTCTCTACTGATCAATGTTTACTGACATATATTATTATGATATGCAAATTTCAACTCAGTTTTAAGAATGGCATTGACACTTTCCTAAAAAAAAAATGTGCCCACTCTCTATGTATTCACATTTCAATACTATAATGCTTTCTATTGCTGTAGTGTTTTATTTTGTAAGCATTAATAATCATCTCTCACAGCATTCCCAGAGGCAGGTAATATAAGTATTAATATCCCTAGTGTTCAAAGGAGAAATGGCACAGTCTTTTATCAAAACCTGTCTGATAAGATAGCATTTGGTGAGGGGTGAAAGTGGAATTGAATATTTTATGACAGCAATCATTTTAAATATTTTTCAGAAACACAAAGATCTACTGCAGTAATTCTCACTTTAAGATGTAGCTGCTTGATTCAAAAAACAGCCCAGAGAGTAAAAATGATTTCTTAGCTACCTGGAGGCACAACTCTTTGTCACAGAAGGATTTTTTTTTTTTCCTAATTTCAAAATAAATCCATTTGTAAATCTTGGAGTCCTTCATTTTATGTATTAATTGAAAAATAATGTCCTCATTATAAATTGCACTTTAATATGAATCAAAGCCATTTACTAAAAATGCTGCAATTGAATGAGTTCACCAACATTTGATGTTCAGTCCCAACATTTTTTCTCTATAATTGCCTGTTTGTCTCACAAATGCACGAAGGCATTTGGAACTACAGTCTTTTTTTCCTTTTGAGAAAGATGCACACATTTTTCAGTATATGTAGACATAGAAGGCCAGTACTTTTTACTGTACATTGAAATTCTTACTTTTTTTTCCCTAAATGTAAAAGTATCTACTGCTCAGGGCAAAGTTACCCATAACAATCTTCCTCATCTTTGAATCTCCATACTCAGCCAACATGCTGCTTGCTTTCCAACAAATGCTACTGTGTTTTAGGCAACTGGGAACTTCATGAACTAGCTTTTACCATTCTAATAAATAAGGACAGACTTTCAAGATGTCTTGATAATGAAAACTATTCAAAAGACAATAAATGTATATTTTATAAACATTATAGTTCTGGAAAGAAATAAAATAACATAAACAAGCTGAAGCATGAATTTTCCTCTTGCTATTTGAACTGAAAGAAAAAACAAAACAAAACAAAACAAAACAAACAAACAAAAAAACCCCAAGCCAAATAGCAAATTCCCCTTTTTCTGATAACAAATAACTTACATTCCATTGTGGAGTTCCTGCTGCTCCTGGAGAAATCCAGTTAAATATGCAATGCATGTGTGATACCTTGATTATTGTCTGTCCCATGGCCCTGGCATACAAGAATTTTGACTACAAGAAACAAATTGAAATCCAGAAATACAGCTCTGATACTAATATACAAAATGTCCTGGCTTCCACTGAATCACTATTTGCAAGCAAAATGATGCAGGTTTTGACAACACAAGCCACAATTACCTATCCCTAATAATCCTACAACTGCACCTATTGGTGCTACTCATGCTGTATACCCTTGGGTAGAACCACTGACACAACAATTCCCAGCTGTAAGAGAAATAGTTAATGTCTCTTTAAACAGCTTAGAAATCCTCTACTAGAGGGCTTGATTTAGCTGTTGTAGGAAACATATGTCACTAGGCTACTTATGTTGCATGTAACTGGTAATGCTGAATGAAGCCTGAACCCATCTGTTTCAGTAAAACTGTTTCACACTCTATTCTGTGTACACAGCCAGAGACTCAAGTAAGGTCTTCAACATGGTACTTGGTTTTCCTTTGTTCTTCTAAAACACAACCCTTTTAACAAATTTTGTCATGTTATGAAATCCATGTTCTTGCTCTCCACATATTTGTGAAAGAGGATGAACATCAATGTGAAATTGGTAGAGGTTTTTCAGCTAAGTGGTGTCTCCCTAGCCATAGACTTCTCAGCACCAAGATTTTATGGCAAAACCTGATTTGAATCTTGCTTGGATCTGCATATTCCTTTCTTAGCCCTTCTGTAGAATGTGTGGAAGTGATTAATATTTAGCTTATAGTTGAATATTACACATTACACTTCAGCTTGTTTAAGGTTCAAACAACTTCCTTGTGCTGTGTGATGATAATACTGCTGATACTCCTAAATTACCAAAAGTCGCTAAGACTACACACATTTATTTATATATAAATAAGATTCCTACTCTAACTATAATGTTAATTATTACATATGTTAATATGTTTAAAGATAATTACCAAAACCCCATTTCCTATAGTTAGCCTGCTAGCAGTGATTCAGACTGCTCTCTTGTATTTATATGTGCCAAATACTATGTCAGATAATGACAGAGTATTCGATGTTACTGGTGCTACGGGGGAGGTATACTTACCTGACTTCTTAGGTTAATCATAATTTCTTGACTAATTCTAATTTCACAGTTAATTAATAGTTTTTTTCTATGCTTTGTGGATGAACCTCTAAACAGTAGCTGAAATTCATTTAACTGATTCTATCACTTCCAACTGTGGCCTAATCTTACCTTAAACAAACAGTCTTAGATAAAGCTATTTTTAAAATAAAACATTTCGGTCCTAAGCTATCTGAAAATACTCATACTCAGATTTGATTATAAAGTCTTGAGAAACTTTTTTGTAGCTAAGTTCCTTCTGAACTGTAAAAAGGCTGATTAATAGTTATCACCTGTTCCTCAAAGGCGGTATATTTTCAGGGAGCATTTGCAGACTGATATTTGCATATCAAGACTCACTTCTGTAGTACTGAATTATGTCCTCCAGAATCAGAGTATTCAGTTTTGAAAAGCAGCAGGAGTGCTACTAGAATTGTATCTTGTGTAATGGAGGCAAAGTTTACTATTTTGTGGTGCACAGTTTCTATGGATAGAATTTGGTAAGCATGAATTATCACCTTATTGACTGGACAAGTCAATGTCATCCACAAATTGAGATCAAACACACTGCTTTTCTGGTCTGAATTAATTAGATCTGGAGAAGGTAACATTTGTGAGTCTGGAAAGCATTGCAAAAAATAATGAACCATGTTTTAGAAAATGAAATTTTATTTTGGCCTTATGTTAGACAGAAATTGGGAATACCCACTTGGATAAGTTCACCAGGAAATCGCCAATGGTAGTTTCCTCTTCCCTACCAGGAACCACCTTTAGAATTAATTGAGTCAGCTGGCCTAGCAAGCAGATGTCCAATTATGTCATGGAACAAGGGTCACAGTGTCTCTTCTTAGGCAAAACTTGTTAAATATTCAAAATACAGCATGGTGCTGATGTGAGGCTTACATATTTACACTTAGCATCTTTTTAGGAATGCACTTTAAAAAGCAGCTGTGAAAACGAGGGTATTAAACAGTATTATTTCTAGGGACAAATACTATTCAGCAAACATTCAGCAAATGTTTTTAAATCTGGCAACTAGTCTACGCAGAGGGGGATCTGTCTTTACTTGAGAGTGTATCCCTAGGTGGTGAGTAAAGAGAGATGCTTGGCTTGCTATCATATCTCTAAACACATCAGATAACTATGCCCACCAGCCTACTTGGACACAGCAGTGGGTTTGACCATCTGCTCCCAAATATGACTACAACTCTGCAGCTCCTCAATTTTGGCACTAGAATTCGTGAGAGAAAGCAAGGGGTACTAAGAAACACTGGGTTCAGACAGGTGCCTTGGAAATTTACCCTTGGTAACATGTGTTGTTGTAACAGTGATATGCATTCATTTCCACAGTACTATGAAAGTGCACAATTTGTGTTGGCGTGGGACAGCAGAAGGTTGTCACTTCTGGTTAGTATTGCTTTCTGTAGAAACTACTGTTCATATACTGTGTACTCTAGACCAAAAGGTAACAGAAATACTCTGCTTAATGCAGAATAAATACACTCCAACTTGTGATGCCACATATCATGGAATGGATTGTGTAGGAGTCAAATTTTCATTCCCCGTTACCTTCTAGCAATGGACTAAGAGGACACAAGGCTCAGCTACAACCCCTCCTCCATTCATTTAGTTAATCAAGAACCTTTTACAAGGGATTTTGTAAAAAAGTGGATAGAGGCCGCTATCTATGAAGCAGTCATACAAAAGTGATGTAATAGTCAACCATTGCTCCCTTTTTCTTCCTTCGAGAACCATCCTGGAGAACTCTTTTGCTTTCCTGGCCTTCTAGTAGGCACTCTCCTGCCCTTTGGAAATGGAGCAGAGAAGTATTCTTAGAGATCACTTTATAAGCCATTTCACAAAATAAGAAAAATAATGCCTAATGGTACAAGGAAACAACCAAATCTGCTTAGTAAGGAAGGAAAAGTAAAGACATGTTATGAGAACTGACCTAAGCTGTTTGTTCTCTTAGGTTTTGCCTCTCCTCAGACAGCTGAAAGTGCTCCGGCCCTAGTGATCAGAAACAAGCCATGTGGCCTATTTGGGAAACTTCTTTTTCTTCCAGTTTCTCATTTAATATGTTTAATTCTACTCTAGAGATTAAATTTGAAATATCTTGGCCCAGATTTCCTAATTGTGAATGAAACTTAGAAATTCTAGATAGGTGCCTGGAGAACTTAACCTCAGGAATACATATTTTAGAAACTCTCAACCTGACAACTGTGTGTAAAGACATAACTGTAGTCAGTCCTAGTTGTTTTTTTTTTTACTGATTGCTGCCACCATCAGAGAACAAAAATATCTCAATTTTCTCGGAGGAACTGGAAAAATAAAAAAAGAAAAACACATATTCCCTTTGAGACAGAGGAAACCAAAGCAAAAGTTATTTCATTTTTCTATTAGTCCAAATTCCTTTATTTTAAGATGGCCAGATTTCATTGCCAGAAGAGGCCAATAGCTTACTCTTAAATCACAAATACTGTTGAGACCCAGCACCTTCAGAACAGTTCAGAAATATGTTGAAAGGGATTAAGCAAGAAAGACCAGAAAACTAGATAGCTGACTAGAAAAAACTAGAATGTGAGAGGACAATGTTTCCAGCTCAGATGATTTTGTTACTGCCTTCCATAACTAAAATGAGAAATAGGGAAAGGAAATTCAGTTACTAAATTTGGGCTTACTCAATGGTATAAAAGCTGAGGAAATGGAGAAAATGGAAGAAATGGAATCCACAGAATGAAAGCAAGAAGTCATGCTAACTCACTCCAAAATTTTTTTCTGTGACCCCTAGTACTGCTGTGAGTGAAACCACAGAGGAACACAGAATATCTCAATGACCTCAGCGAACTTTGTCTGTAACCTCTCCATCCCAGGGTCAATTTGTGTCTATTTTATTTATTTTGGAAACTTCTTGAGTTTGCTTTCTAATATTCCTTTAAGGATGACCTGTAACTAAGTCAACATATGTATTTGTTAATTTTTGAATAAAAGTCTTCTTTTAAACGAAGAATATTTTCATTCATTTAACACACATGCATATACAGGAATTGAGCCAGACAGCATGAGACAAAGAATAACAGCCCCATCATCCAAATCCTACACCAAAGAAAATTTTCTTGTTTCATCTTTTTTTTCCATCTGACTCATAATGCAGAATCAGTTCCTGGCAAAATGTACCGAAATAACAAAATCCAGAGGAAATCCTCAGTAATGACTGCCAGGACATGGATGCTGACCCAGCGACCTGACCTCTCAGCTTGGGCTTGGACCTGCCTCATCACTGTGGACGTGCCTGGTAGTTGCTGGGCTCCTGGTGACCCTGTCACAGTCAGAGACCTGCTGGGCTGGCCCTGGGCAGGCAGAGGGCATCTCTGCTGCCCGTCCCACCTCTCATCTCACCGTCTTTTACAGTGCTGTGCCTACCCTTGCTGCTCCCTGGAAATAATATGGATAAGATTAAAAGTGCTACAATACCTCAAGTGTTGCCCTTTGAAGAAGGCTTAGGAAAAAATAACGAAAGGAATTTGATATTATTGAAAGCAGAAAGTTTTTGTCAGCAGCTATGTGGAAACACACCTGGAAAGGTACGATTAACTGTGTTACTTTCCATGAAATCCAGGAAAGGGAATTGAAATGAATATTCGAGACGTTCATGACACTATAAGGCAAGAAATGAACAAAGTTTCTAAGGAGAATAGAAAACATCAGAGGCAGCAAAACAGAACATTAGGATTGATGTTAGTAAAGAAACAGGGAGATCAAGTGGTGGAAGTAGTTTTCCTTGTCACCAGCAGAACAGAAATTCAGTCTGTACTCATTTTTTCAGTGTGTACAGAAGGCAAATGCAGGACAGGAGCTGGGAGCATGTAATACTTTAAGGTCTATAGTACTATACCCTTCCCCTTTTAGGAAAATACACCAATGAGAAAATCAAGCATCACATTCAATTAGAAAATGGTTAAGGATCTAGAATATTGTACGTTCTGATTACATGCATTTCATCTCATGCATTTTGTTTCATTTTATCACTTTCTAAAATAATATTTATTCTTTAGCTTTTTAAGCACTGTGTACCTTTCTAGTTTAACAGCAAGTCATTCCCGGCTGGCTAGCTCATTATATTAGCTTGCATAGGCTATATATTTAATACTATGTTTCAAGGGATAAGAAACATTCCATTATTGTTCCCTAAAGTAATTGGATTAATTAAACTTCTTGGCTAAATTCCCCTGAAATAATGAGTAAGCCACTTGTTACCATGTTGGATCTCAAATGAAACAGAGAACAGATTTTTGAAAAGGAGGCATTCTGCAAGGTCTATCTAAGAATTTCAGTGCAGAGCTCTCTGCCAGCTCGGTGAGCTGCCCTGGAGGTTGAAATGCTGCCTAGATCTTTCAGGGAAGTGTGGTCTGTGGCCAGATCTATGAACGCCCATATGCCATGTTTTCTCAAGAAGGCATTAGGAGGCTGTCCTAAAGTTATTTCCTATTTTTCATTTGTTGGGAGGTTATGAGAGCAACTATTCAAACCTCTCACAGAGGAGCATACATGTGACATTCTTCTGCAGATTTTCTGTTTTGGAATGCTGAATTCTTTTCCGGTGCTCATTTTCTCTCTAAGGCTGATAAGCAGGATCAGTGTCATCATTGTCCCTTGTGAGTCCTCTGACACTGGGATAGCTAACTACGCGAATAAAACATTCTTTTTCCTGTATGAATTCATACTTAAAATCACCCACTGGATGCATATCCTCAAGAGAATATGCAGTATCCTCTGTCTCACCTTCCACCAAGGTCTGTTCTGAAAGTCTGAACTTTGTGTCCAGTATGGACACATCTCTTGTAAATTTACCTGTTGTTCAAGATATGCATAGATAAGGTAATGAGCTCTCTGCTTTTGGATTCATGGCTTCAGTTAAATGATATCTTGCATTTAATGTGCTCTTTTCTCTTTTGTCTTGATAGAGATACTCAGGAATGTTTTTGTCTTGGATGAGGGATAGACAATATATTTTTACTTTTCTTGTATTTTGTATTTAACTTATTTTTAACTGTGTGACGGTAACATCTAAAAGCCCAACATTTATTGTTCTGCATGTTGCAGGAGAGTCTCCTTGCCAAAGTTTAAGCCAAGTCAGAATACATTCAAGCGCTATGACTGTAAAGAACATTATTCTACCTCTCCTACATGGGATGCTGCAACTGTGCTGTGTGCAAAGCAATGGAGACTAAGAGTCCAGGATTTTCAGGCTTCCCACAAGTTACAAAAGACATCTATGATTTAATGATCAAAAATGTGAGACTATTAGGATTTACAATCCTGACATGAGTTGCATTTTGACAATGACTAGAGAGAGCATTTTTCCTCAGGTGGTCCTCAAAAAGATGTGTTTTGTAAGTATCTATTGTCAAATAAGAATGAAAACCAGCTGAAGTATCAGTGCTCTGAAACCTGTGCTCTGGGAGCATTAACGTCCTTATGCTATTAATTTTGCATATGATAAAAAAAATCATGTATTCACATTTTATTACTGTAAACCCAATAGAGCTAGTAATACAAAAACATACAAGAAGGAATTTTATTCTAATCTTTTACATCTTCCTTGTGGATGGTTTCGCACTACTTTACTTGAGGTGGGTTGACACTGGCTGGATGCTAGGTGCCCACCAAGCCACTGTATCATTCTTCTCCTCAGCTGGATGAGGGAGTAAAAAAAATATAACAAAAGGCTCATGGGTTGAGATAAGGACAGGGAGAAATCATTCATGAATTACGATCATAGGCAATACAGAGTCAACTTAGGGAAAATTAATTTATTATCAATCAAATTAGAGTAGGATAATGAGAAAATAAAAGCAAATTTAACATACCTTCCCTCCACCCCTTCCTTCTTCCCAGGCTTAACTTCACTCCCAGTTTTCTCTACCTCCTCCTCCTGAGCAGCACAGGGGGATGGGAATGGGGAATGCACAGAATATCAGAATCTCTGGAGACCATCTAGTCCACCCCGCCCTGCTAAAGCAGGTTCAGCTACAGCAAGTTGTACAGAATCATGCCCAGGCAGGTTTTGAATACCTGCGGAGAAGGAGACTCCACAACCTCTCTGGGCAGCCTGTTCCAGTGCTCAGTCACCCTCAGAGTAAAAAAGTTTTTCCTTGTATTCAGACAGAACTTCTTGTGCTCCAGTTTGTGCCCATTGCCCCTTGTCCTGTCACTGGGCACCATTAAGAAGAGTCTGGCCCAATCTTCTTTGCACCACCCTAGATATTGGTGTCAATGAGATCACCTCTCAGTCTTCTCCGGGCTAAACAGACCCAGCTCTCTCAGCCTTTCCTCATACAAGAGATGCTCCAGTCCCCTAATCATCCCTGTAGCCCTCCGCTGGACTCTCTCCCCTAGTTCCCTGTCTTTCTTGAACTGAGGAGCCCAGAACTGGACACAGCACTCCAGATGCGGCCTCACCAGGGCAGAATAGAAGGGGAAGATAACCTCCCTTGACCTGCTGGCCATGCTTTTCTTAATGCAACCCAGGATACCGTACGCCTTCTTGGCCACAAGGGCACACTGATGGCTTATGGATAACTTGTCCGCCAGGGCTCCCAAATCCTTCTCTGTGGAACTGCTTCCCAGCAGGTCAACCTCAAACCTGTCCTGGTGCATGAGATTATTCCTCTGTAGGTGCAGGACCATACACTTGCCTTTGTTGAACTTAGGTTCCTGTCTGCCCAAGTCTAGCCTGTCCAGGTCTCACTGAAGGGCAGCACAGCCTTCTGGTGTATCAGCCACTCCTTCCAGCTTTGTGTCATCACCAAACTGGCTGAGGGTACACTCTGTCCCTTCATCCAGGTCATTGAATATGTTGAATGAGACTGGAGTCAGTATTGACTCCTGTCACACACCACTAGCCACAGGAGTCCAACTAGACTTATCACAACCATCTGAGCCATTCAACCAGTTCTCAATCCACCTCACTGTCCGCTGATTATCTACAGCCCTTATAATGTATTTAACCTTAATATTGTAGTAACATCACCTCACTGTCCACTCATCTAATCCACATTTCCTAAGCTTGCCTATAAGGATGTTATGAGGATGGTGTCAAAAGCCTTACTGAAGTCAGGGTAGGTAGATGACATCCACTGCTCTTCCCTCATATACCCAGACAGTCATGCCATCATAGAAGGCTATCAGATTGGTCGGGCATCATTTCCCCTTGGTGAATCCATGTTGACCACTCCCAATAACCTTCTTTTGCTCACATGCTTAGATATGACATCCAGAATGAGCTGTTCCATCACCTTTCCAGGGATGGAGGTGAGGCTGAGTGGCCTGTAGTTTCCTGGGTGCCCCTTCTTGCCCTTTTTGAAAACCAGAGTGACGTTGGCTTTCCTCCTGTCCTCAGACATCTCTCCTGTTCTGCACAACCTTTCAAAGATGATAGAGAATGGTATAGCAATAACATCTGTCATCTCCCTGAGTACTGGTGGGTACATCCCAGTGGGGCCCATGGATTTGTAGAAGTTTAATTTACTTAAATGATCTCTAACCCAATCCTCCTTGATCAAGGGAAAGCCTTCCTTTCTCCAGGCTTTCTCTCTTACCTCCAGGGTCTGGGATTCCTGAAGGCTGGCCTTAGTAGTAAAGACTGAAGCAAAGAAGGCACTCAGTAACTCCACCTTCTCTGTATCCTCTGTCACCAGGGCACCCACCTCATTCAG
>VXBL01006152.1:28376-41699 GCA_013400195.1 Aramus guarauna | reverse complement strand
TGCCAGGAAGCACCAAACTGTAAGATAACGGGGCATCTTATGTGACAAAAATGTATCTGGTCAACTGCCGCCTCATCTCAGCCCTGTCCAGAAGTAGAAGTTATAGCTCTTTAGGGCCTCAGAGGATTTGGGAGAATTTCTGTGGTCCAAAATCTTACTTATTTTCCTCATAGGATAATTCACTATCCTGAGTTGTGTCTCTTAATCAGGATTTGCTGCTTTAAATTTCAGGCACAACATAAATTTCAAAAAGCATTTCTGGTGTGAATGTGATTGTGCTTGCAATTGCAATTACTATTATGATGACGATTATGACTACTACTATTGACCCATAAATTCCCGAAGCTTAAGGCTGACCTGGCGCACCAGATCCCACTGGCCCAACCTTCTGCGAATCACAGGCCACTGCATTTCGCCTGCTCTCTCCTGCACTGGTCTCAAGGACTTCTGCTCTTTGACTAAGCTGTTACTTGTGTTTGCCTAAAGCATGTCTTCCAAAACACGCCCAATCTTCATCTGAGAGGTGGATATCCTGCAGCTTCCCTTGGGAATTTGTCTGATGATCGATCAGCCTTCCTGGCAAAAGATTGTGCCTAAAACATTATCTTCAGGATAAGATTCATTTTCTTATCCCTTTCTGACTTTGCAACTTCTTCTTTAAAAGGACCCCTATTTTAATGACGGTTTCACCACTGCAGAGTGCAAATACAAACCCTACACGATGCCGTACCTGCATGGATAGCACTGCCCTTTTCTTGCCACAGCAATGCTGGAGCTCAGCGGGACACGAGACCTTTTTCTCAGTCTGCTGACCAGGGTGCAGCCCCACGTTTTGCAGGCACTGCTCGCATTCTACATTCCGCTTTCATGCACCTGTATTAAAATGTCAGAACAGGCTCCACATTAAGTGAAGCAGACCCCTTTATTTGAGTGTCCGCGTCAGTGTTTATTACACCACCAGCGATTTTAGACTTACAACCAAACCATCCATGAAAATGTTGACAAGCACTAGCAGTGCTCCTCTTCCTTGCACATCCCAGCAGAAAATCCCTATTTTCACATTCCTATTTTTAAAACCACCCATTAAACAATTCTGAACCCATTTACCATTTATTTCTTTGGAGTTGGTGGGAGGCAGAACAGCTTTTGTTTTACACAGCGTAATAGTAGTAGTTTTTTTCAGAAGTTAGGTCCGTTTGACAAAATTCATTTCCTTTAACCACCTGCGAGCTGTCCTTTAATTCCCTATCAAATGATTCCCAAAGAAGCTTTTTTTCTCACTGGTTCAAGTCACTTGGGCAGGACTGCTTGCCCTTTCTGAATATTGGCACAGCAACGTTCTCCCAGTCTTCTGGCATTTCCCTGCTATTTCAAGGTTTATTAAAAATTAACATCAGTGAATAAGTGCTCTCCCCAGACAAGTCTTTTAGGACTTGTGGGTAAAAGTTATTCAGACCTGCTGGCAGATGTTGTTTAAAGTCTATTAATTGACTGCAGAGCACTTATTAACCTCATTAAAGGCTATTCGTAAGTAATAAGAATGCCCATATTGTTTCCAAATGGACAACAGAAAAAATTTTGACTGTTTCTGCATTGCCTGTCTACTGATAGGTTTGTCAAAATTATTTGCTGATAGAATTGCAATGTTTGTAGGATCTTTTTGTTCCCAGTGTATATTTTTTTTTTATTTATAGATCCTTCTCTGTATTTTTCAAATCCTTGTATCTATTTCTTTATTTCTGTAAAGACACAATGAATCTCTCTTTGGTGTCTTAAAGTTTTCAGTTACCTACTGAATTCTAATTCTCTTTCATACTTATTGCAAACCATTTTCTTTGTTACTCCATTGTAATTTTTTTTTTAATTTCTGTATGCTGCCTTCGCTTCTCTGCTTAGATTAAAAAAAAAAAAGTGTTGTCTGTTTTTCTTGTGTAATAACAATTTCTGGCTGTCTTATCAATTAATCTTACAGAGCTCTTAATTTTCATTCACACCTTTAATTCTAAACATTCCTTTCCAACATATTCTTAAATTTTCTCCGCTCATGAGACTTCCAATTTGAAGATATGATGCATATGTCGTATTACTACTTGAACCTTTCCTCTTACTCACACTGAATGCAATCAAGTCAAAATCACTGATTTTTGGGCAGCAACCAACTTGCAATGATTAAATCTTCCTTTTGTCCATCACACTGAGATCTAAAGTAGGGGGTTTTGTTATTAGATGCTTTATCTTCGGAGGCAGAGAATGATCATCTCTAATTTTTAGCAGAACGGCTGATATGCTGCTGAGGCACCTACTTTGCACAGCCCACGGCAAGTTGTAAGGCACCTACATATTTTTTTTAAGTCTTTTTTTCTATTTTTCACTTTTACTGGTCAATCTATAAATGGATATTTAAACTGTTGATGAAAGTTTTAATTTTATTAAGATGCAACCATTAACAGTAATGCTTACAGTAAAAGCAGCAGCTAGTGATAGAAATGTCATGGATAATAATTGCTTTCTGGAGCTGGTCAGGAATCAGCTCTAAATGCTAGGTGACAATTAAATAAAGTAGAACATGCAAGGAAATATTTTGAAAAACATTAAATTTTAGTTAAACCTTCTAATAGCTGTTATATAACACCATGGAATGCTATAAATTTATTTTCTCCATTTAATTATGTCTGATGGAATTAATAACTTCAGGTTTTCTTAATTATTCTTTTTCCCCTTTGTAATTTCATGTTATCTGTTTAGATACAATTACACCCTATCCAGAGTTCTGAGCTTTCAGTTCTGAGCTTTCAAATTCCTACTTCATGCAATTAGCACTTTATCTGCAAATATGCAAGTCACCTGCCTGAGTTTGCACTTTATTTGCAAATACAGTAGTTAATCTCAAATCCTGTTTATCACTTAACATTCAAGCACCAATTTTGTTTGCTGTCGCGACTGCCTTTCAAAAGTGATAGTTTAATATACTAACTTGAACCTGAACCAGTGAATGTGAGATTGCTTCAGGATCAATTCCATATGTATCAGTTCCATGAGATATTTGATCTTCCATAATTTACTGATGTATATGAAAACCAGGCAAAGTGATCTGTGTTAATGTAGCAATACTCTGTCCTCAGCAACAATGGCTTCATTATAAGTAAGGTCTCAATTAAAGCAAATAAGTTGAGAGCAAAGTGTACTGACAGACTGTTAATGGACTGCAGCCATCGGGTCTTTCTTCTTCTTGCTTCAAAAAAGTGCAGGTTCTGGGTGTTAATTACAAAACATGGGAAACTTTCAGCAAGTTAACTTGGAGGTAAGAGTTCCCACTCACTGCAAAATACAAGAAAGGAAAAAGACAAGAAAGAGAGACACAGGTGTTGATGACCTTAGAGATTCATTCAGCTGAATACAAGTTTTATGACTCAAACACTTCATCAAAAAACCAAAGTTTTCGGCTGACTTCAGCCATAGTGTGAATGCCGTGTGTGACACAAGAAATGAAAGAGAGGATGTTGGAGTGGGAAATGAGAAATGCTGTACCTCTGGGTCTCCCCAGGAGAAATCATTCTCCTTGAAATGTGACCACTGCTGCCATCTCCCTCACTGCCTTGTAGCATCTAAAGATGCTACCTGAATGAGAGCTAAGCCCTTTTAGATTACCTGTATTTGCCTTTAATTTTGTAAGCTAAGATCTTTGCCATATTTTTAAATTAAAACAAAGCAAAACAAAACAAAACAAATTGTATTGTATTCATGAAGGTCAAACATGAAAGGGCCAGACTCGTGATTCTAGACTCCTAATACTGCCTTTTCCTTTGCTAAACTCTCCTTGTCAGTATTTCACCGGCAGAATATAAAATCATCTATGTAATGGTTATAAATTACTGGCAAAATGAGTAGCTCGATACCTCCTAGTGAAAATATAAACAATCTTAAGGCACTTCTCTCCATTTCTTCTCAGGTGTATTCACACAGTTTGACTTCAGGCATTTAATTTAGATGCTTTAAAACAACTCTAAAGACATTTAACTCTTTCCGTGACTACAGAGCCAAGATATTGTGGTGGTAGATGTGTTGATTCACATCTGAAACTAATACCCTATGCAACCTTTTCTTCAGCATCCACCATCAACCCCAAAATCTCTGCCTCTTTATTTTTTTCACAGTATTTGGATTCCTCCTAAGAGTCTTACTATCTTGTGTGTGCACGTGTGGGCTGTTTGAGTACATGTGACTCAATGGTTATTATCAGCTCCTGATTTTTTTGTAACTGTTGCACTTTGGGGATGAGGGAGGAGTTTCTTATGTTCCAGAAAAAAAAAGAAATTGGATCTAGTCGGAACATTCTAATTGAGTTCAACCCTCAGGGCTCAGAAATCAGAAATAAAAAAAAAAAAAAAAAAGAAGAACCTAGTTGCAGGCATTTGCTTTTCTTTTTTTCATAAACTTAAATCCACAGGTGTTGTTATAGCGTTGGGGGACTAAGGGTGTTCTGTGTTTGCTTGGCTGCTGTCTGAGCATTGAAGCAACCTACAGGAGCAAGCAAATTCTTCTTGTGCTATCTGCGTTCAGATGAGCATGGCACCAAGGACACATAGCACCTGCCTGAGGCACAGATTTCAATTAGCTTCAGGACCCTGGCCTTGAGAGGTAGATGTAGCCCACCACAACAGTTCAGGTCAATTTGGGACCAATCCCATGTCCTTAGCACAGCCAACAGTGGTTTTTGACTCTAAAGTGGTCTTCTGAAACTTGGCTCCAATGGAAGGGCTTGTGGTATGCAACTGCCATAGTCCACCATGACGATGTTGTCTCCAAGGGAACAGTTTGGTGGGACTCAGAATCCCCTTACGGACCTGACATGAGGAAGAGAGCAGCACAGGAAAATAATGAGAGCTTCATTTTCTTTTTGCACTCACACTGCAGCTGCAGGAATAATTATAGTACAACTTAGTAAAGACTGAGGCAGACTATCAGCTCCTGCTTGGCAACTGCTCTTACTATAAATAGTGGTAGATTGCTTTTCAACCAATTATTAGAGTCCTGTTATTGGAGATGAGCTAATAAAAATGTATATGTAGTATATTCATATGGAAAAGTTAAGATTCTCTTTTTTTTTAGTTACTATAGGTGAAATAGGATTATATTTTTGACTGTGCTTAATTTGATTCACTGGTTACTCTTATAAGGTGCTTTACTGTGTTTGCATGAGGTTGTTGGTGTTTTGGGGGGTTTTTTTTGTTTGTTTGTTTTTTCTTAAAAGGAAAAACAGCCTCCTCCTCCTCCTTCATTTCCAAGTTTATCTTCTTTTGCTTAGCAGCTGTTACTGCTGTCAGAGTACACGTGTCCTGGGAGGACACTGTTACAAATCATGGGGCCATGCAAGACGCATCTTACAACAGTAGATGTGTCTGCCAGGTCACTCCTCAGCAAAGTCCTTATTTATTTGAATTTACTCAATATAGATACATTTTTGTACAAGATGGCTCGATACTTGCTATTTACAATGTGTGAAGCTTCTGGCAAACACATCTATGCTGCCCCATCATCACGTAACTCTGCCCTCAGCCAAAAACAATTAAGATATTTCCAACTTAAATGTCATGTAACTGCAGGTCTCATCCTGGGGGGAAGCAGACAGACACTGCAATGTGTAATACTTTTGACATGAAAAAGGCCGTAATTAAGCAATGAAGTCAGCATTCCATTGAAGTTGTAGTAGAACTTCATTCCTTTTATAGTGGTGGTGTGACAATTTCAGTACAGAAAATATATTCAACATAACATCAGTATGTCTTTTTACACTGTAAAGACTAATTTTGAGGAAGAAAAACAAAACTTTTTTTTTCCAAGTCTTCTCTTTCTGGAGCTTAAGTTTACAGTATTTCCTGCATTCTATTCATACCTGAATTTTATTATTTCTGTTTAATAAAGAGTATAGATCTGTTCCTCTGTTCTTGTTCATGGGTGGCAATGGAAAGGCAGAAGCATGGATTATACACCACTAACCCATTAAAATACACATCTCTTTTTCCATTGCTTGCATGTGGAGTCTTTAGCAAAATGCGGTATGAACCAAACTTCATGAGCCCAATTGTACAAGTTAAAGACGCTGGGATGCAGGAGGGTGATTAAAATCTAGCCTAATCTAAGCTAAAGCATCCTACATAGTTGATTTGGTCTCTACTGGCAGAAAGACTGGATGCTTACCAGCAGAGCCAACATATAAGAAGCTGAAAAAAACCATATTGTAAGAATGGTTAGTATAATGTTATCTCTGAGTGTCATACTGTATCTATGGGTATTAAAATATTTATGAAGGGGTGGTCATCGTTTATCTGTCTATGACTTTCTGACCTAAATGGTTTTCGGACACTGGAGTTCTGTTGAGGAAGGGGAAGGAAGGGAAAATAATGTAATTTTGCTCTATTTCTCTTGGCCTGCTCCTATTTTTTTCCATATGTACAGTGTGTACACTTTTCTTATTATAGAATACACAACTCAGTTGCAAATTCTGATTGAAAACATATTTTCTTATTTATGTTTAATTTCATTTCTTAGTTCCCGTGTAATGACATACAATGTAAAGCATCCGGAGCTGACACCGAAATGTGCAGGAACTGCGGTGGGACAATAAAGGCGGACGGAGAAAACCCTTTCCAGCAACAACTCTGACTTGCCCCCACTGTCTAGAGTTTTCAGCCACTGGGATGGGAGAACTATCACATCTGTGATACGGTGCAAGGAATCGCAAAGAAATCACATCAGACGCATACAGGAAAAAATTACAAGGAGCCTGACAGCACTTTCACCCTTTTCACTACCCACCTCCATGATAAAGGAATCAGGAGAAACAAGCGAGAAGGAACGAACGAAAGGAAAAAAGGGAATTAAGAAGTTTCAAAGAGTATGTGTGTATCTTTTCAGTCTTCTTTCTTCAGTGCTTAAAGTGTTGTCAGAAAAGTGTATAATTTTAGTTCTTCATGTATTTAGTTCTTCATGTTATTCTTTTAAAAATCCTTCTGAAATTGAATCTTCCTTTTAAGTGGGAATCTCAGTTATGCTTCTCACTATCCAATAGTCACGATTAACTGACAGAAGGAATTATCTGGAAAAATTGAGTGGCTTTTGTTCTTCTGCTGGTGGCAGCTTTTAAAACTTGTGCACATGCTTGCTTTAGGCAATCTAGATTCTGTCTTTCTGAAAAAAATCAGATTTTTTTACCATGGACAATCTAGAAAGGAGCTGCTGGGACTACCTCAACAATACACCTGCAACATATCGGCATGGGCCAGGTTTGGTGTGCTAAAGTTCTCTGCAGTTACATTTTATTTGCCTTTGAATTCCTTTCCTTATGCAGCTGGTGTATGTATGATACCAAATTAAGATAGCAAATTATCTTACCATCTCTGCTAATTTGTGTATCCAGGCCAAACAGGCTTGTCACCATAAGCCTAACAAAAGACTTGTCCCTGAAAAGACTGTATTTCTCCAGAAATGTCCTGCCGATCCCTAGTATTTTGTGGGGATGTGCTATTCCATTTAGGTGGTGTCACACAAAAGAATTAAAAATGTATTTTATATATTTGTGGGGAAAAAGAGATAATTATTTTCTCCCCAGAAAATCCATAATTATTTCAAGTTCCATACAAACATCTCTGTTTCATACTTCACTTTTCTCCCTGTTCTCTGGCCAGAATACCCCTCACCTCACTGGATTGTATTTCAGAGATTTCTTTCCTTCCCTGTGTGGCATGATACAACTTTGCTGCGTGAATTCAATGGGAATGGAAAAATCTGCTTCCTGAAGTGAGAGGAGAGAGGCAGGCGTGCTGGGGATGGGGATGACATGAATTCCCCAAAACTTCTGGACTGCATCTGGAGCTAAATGGGCCTTATTGTTTTCTTCAGTGTTGTCAACTGATACCAACAGCCTCCAGCAACCTGATGCTACTGTAAGTGCAATTATCCCATGGGAGTAGGAGCTATGCCCTGGTCTGTACGCAGCCAGGGAACGCAAGGTGATCTCTGTGCAGCACTTGATGTGTGGTTTAGCTGAAGGCTATAATGTGTAATCTATCCATATTGATCATACCCGTATAGATTTTGACTAAGAGCCTTGTTTGTGATGTGTCTAACTCCCATGATTTGGCTGGAGTTGAACAATATTTTAGGGACTACTGAGAGAAGCGCATTCCTAGAAACCACGTCATTATGTGAAAAGAAGAAATTTGGAAATGACCAGAAAAGGCATCTCTGGTTTTATTTTGAAAAATTGAGAGTTTCTAGTCTTTATGGCTGCAAGGAAAAGCTGGATAATGTCTTGATCTAACAACTTGAACTTTAGACAGAAAATAAATTAAATTATGGGTTTTTATTGTAAAATAACCTTAAAAAAAAAAAAAAAATCTGATCTCAGGAGACTCAGAGGGAGTTGATTCCTGGTTTTCAAGGTATCCACTAGCATTGTTGACATATTTTCTCCTCTCCCCAATTTCCCAGAGACTACAGGAAGATTTTCAGATTGTGTCATAGATTTTCAAGAAAAACTTCCTTGGTGGGGAAAGATGACCTAGTTTTAAAAGTGTGTCCTTGGTTTGAGGCATCTCCCCCCCAGGGAAAAAAAAAAAAAAAAAAAGAAAAAAAAAACAAACCACAAAAACCCCAAAACTAAAACCAAAACAAAAACCCATAACCAACCAAAGAAAAAGAGACAACCAAAACTAACAGTCTGAAAACTTCGTGCCAATTCCTCTAGCAACCCTTCAAAGAAAAGTTTAGGGACAAAGGAGGGGAAAAAACAGCACTTCAAACTAGATTTCCTTGTTTTAAAGCACTTTTATAAATCATTTGGGTAAATCACAGAGATACCTTTATAGTCTCCAGGGACAGGGTGATACTGACTTTTAGACTTAAGAATTCAATGTGAGGAGCCACAGGACCAGACCTCCTCCGCCTGGTTGCCTGGTGTGACCCAAAGACTTGCAGGATGCTGGCTGTGGCAGTGCTGTAGGTGAGGAGAACTAGCCAGGACTGACCATGAGCAGTCTCCATGATCACCTTCTTTCACACACAAAATTAGGTCGAGGTTTCTCAGTCATTTGGGAAAACTGAACTTCATGACACAGTGACAGTACCAGATCAAAGGACAGTGTGGAGTCATGGCTTAGCTCATCATAGAGCTCTGAAGAGCTGAGATTGCTCTTCAGAGAAGGTAAGAGAAACTGTGATTTTTGTCTCCTCAGCCCCAGTACTGATGGTCCTCAAGGACCCTCCATCACAGAAGCAGTGAACATCCTGGCTTTCCAGGACATGGACACAAGCAAAGCAAGGAGGGGTGGCTGCTCCAGTAGCCCCCTCCCCCATTTCTCCTGTAAGTAGACCTGGCTGATCACATTTGTGTTGTTCTCAGAGATTTTCAGGAGACTTTTGGAAACGTCAGAGCAGCAGTCCAGACAAACTTGGGTAGTCAACCTGAAAATGTTCAGGTTTTCATGTCCAGAAGCAACATAACCTTATAGGAAAGAAGTATCTCCTGACCCCAGGCAGCATTCTGGCTGGGTATTTCATAAGTGCTTTTATGGATATTTCCTTTCCAGTGGTGATGGTAGATTTGATCTGAAGGTTGAGATTGACAGGTCAAAGGAGTCTGGCCATTCATTCTGCTGCCCTGATGCACAATCCTTGAAGCTTATGCAAGTAGAACAACAAAGACTTTAGGCTGCCAAACAGGAGAAAAAAAAAAAAAAGAAAACAGAAAAACTAAATGTACTGTTGGTGAGGGAAGATATGGTGCTTATGATGCCCTAGAGAGGTCTATTACAGATCCAGTCTGAAACTTAGTGAAATCAGTAAAAATATTTTCATTGATTTCAGTGGGATTTGGATCATGGCCAAATAGTTTAAGGTAAGTCAAAGAGGAGATGGAATAATATATGTGCGTATCACATATAACTACCTGACATAGTTGCGGCATGTAAGATACATACAATATAGCGTGTATACTTTTGAATTTTATCAGTGTCACGGAGGGCAATTATAATAACAAGTGACCTTATTTGCATGAAAAAATGTGGAAGAAAAAGATCTTAATTCATTTCCCCATGTTTATAACACTCTGTAAGAGAAATTAGGCATAAAAGCAAACATATAACAGAACAACAATTGTACCTCCAGAGTAGCATGTAAACTAAGTTGTTGCTACACCATTAGTATCATTTACCTTCACATTTCCTGCTATAATACAACAAATAAAGATTTTTCTAATTCCATCTTGACTGATATCATTCAGAGTGCCATAAAGCCAACTTGTACACACTTAAGCCAGTGTAAACAATGTTTAGGTCTTCATAAAATTCTGCTAGCTGACCACAGCCATACTGTACAAAGTAGAAGAGAGTAAGGGGATATATAAGGGCTTAGGACTGAACTGACTATTGCAATTGCACCCTCACAAAACAAAAACCCCATTTGTGAGTTCTACCTTGCATTGGATTTCAGAAGGTCCAGCTTTCAGTGAAAGATATTAAACCTGAAACTAGCTCCAGATTTAGCTTTATTCCTATGTGGGGAGTTAGATATCTCTAAAACAGGCACCCAGATTACTTCCTCAGTTCGTAAAGCAAGGGAGTGCCTTTCCTCTGACCTTGCTTTATCTATGATTTTAAAAGGAGCTTTTGACTGAAACACAGAGGATCAAATATTTTAGTTAAGCATCTGGTTACATTCTTAACAATGAACAGTATTGAAGCTAGTTCTCAACACAGACCTGGTCTAATCACCTTCCCCTCCTTCCCCTTATAAAAGTCTAAAGAGCAGTAAACATTTGGAAAAATAAACAACAGTAGACAAACTGAGGAGAAGGAGAGGAAGCAACAACAAAAAGAAATACGTTTCCTGTAATTAACAAAGTAATCCTCCTGAGAGATTTTTAACTAGCTAGAGATAAATCTTCCCTCTGTTAAATATCGCTATTATTTTTGACAGAATATCTACTCTTACTCAGTTCAACAGAGAATTGGACCCAATCTCAATCATCTCAAAATGCTATCTGACCAAGAAGATTAGAAAATAAGTTGCTTTGTGGTGTGCATGATCACTCATGACACTTTTAAACTAATTACATTTTAAATTCATATGAAATATGACAAGCAGGAAAAACTTAAAGAATTTATAAGAGTATAAGATTTGCTAAGATTAGCCTATTCACATGAACTTCAATGAAAGGCTGGTTTGAATAGAAAGGAAAATTGCAGTTTCTGTATATTTTACATAATAGAGAAGTGCTATTATATCAAGAAACAAAAGCTGCAATTCATATCGAATTAACAGTTAGCTTTATTTTTAAAAGTTTAATATTCCATCAAAAAGGAAATGAAACTTTAAATTTTGCAACTAAAAACTTCACCTTGAAGCAATTCTGCTATAAGAGGTGCAGAGAGCTCACTGTATGCCCTGGCATGTTTAGATTACCTTGCAGCAAAACAACAAATCGAGTTGTCCACCATGTAGGTGATAATTCAATTGCTTTCTTTTTATTTTAACAACTGCTTGGAGGATAGAAAAATAAAAAAAGACGCTAAAAATGCTCTGTTCTACATGGCTTGGGGAGTTATTGCAAGTTAAACGTTATTTGAAGAAAGTATCTTATCAAAACCACAAAAAAGATTTCAAGATTTTTCTATTTTTGACTTAGGTATATTTCCATGGGGAAACATGAACCAATACAGGAAATGTCAAAATGTATGCAATTTTACGAGATTTAAGAGTAGCATCAGGTCCAATTTTATTAAGTTCATTGGTGTAGGTTTACCAAGACTCCTGATGAAAGGTTGTCTTTTCAAAGATTCTTTGTTCAGAAAAAAACAGTGGGCTTATACTGTCTTGGACAAAACATATTATAGCACCTTTGTAGATTGTAGTATTATTACCTACATATTGAAAGTTTGATTTCTTTTTGATAGCTTGACAGTAATGCTCCATTTTTATTTTATCCCTGGTGTTTCACAGAATTTGTTTCCTGGAGCTGCCAAACAACAAGCAACTAAAACCTCTGCATCAGAGGACAAGTTTTTTTACACCAGAAATCTAAGGTGGCTCAAGCATGGCTTCAAGATTTATTTTTCAGTTAAAAAGCAGAAAATGCACACAAAATAAGCACAAAAACTCTACAGGTAATGTTTCACTTCCCTAACGCTTTGTCCAATCCCATACTAATTTAGACTGCTGCATGTCTTGAATCACATCCTTGAATGAGCACTTAACAGATTTGCACAAGTTTTGTTTGTGATTCTTAAAAGCTTTTTGCTTTGTCTGCTTTTCTACAGGTGTGTTTTATCCCCCTACCATGCCATTCTGTGTATTTTAAGTTCATAGCTAGCTCATTGAGACCAATGGTAGAGGTCAGTCACGTGGTGGCCGTTGGCAGTAGTTCTCTTCTTTCCCTCACTGTTTGAGCCAGCCTGGCTCAAAAAGAAGCTCATCTCAGCTTCTCAGAAAAAGAGAACTTGCAGCTCATCTGAATTTTCTAATATAACTGGACTCCCTCCCTACTTTTCATTTTAGTTTGTCTTAAAAAGGCACTTACTCTGCAATTTCCACACGAGAAGACAAAAATAATCACCTTCCCTCATGCTAAATTTATTCCCATTTTTGTGCCATTTTCCATGTCAGTATACTATAATTTTATTGTTATTGACACCAGTTAATAGAAAGGATTATTTTTCGTGCATTGTAGGTCAATAAGCATGCTGTCAGTTCTAAGTAAGCAAACGAAAAATACGTAAATATAGAAAAATAGGTCTTCATGCATCTCTAATCCCTAAGTCAAATTCCTCCTTGAGGCAAAGCTATTTTCATCCGTGTGGCTGGTGGGCCTCTGTTGTACAGAAATCTAGAGTATTCCTTATTTTCTTCAGTAATTAAGTTATTTATATTTTATATTTGACATGACCTAAGTTTCTTTAATCGCTTTTCCAGGGAGCATTCCTTGTGATATTTCATGGCCGGACCACTGCAGCCTTGTGAGTCAAGGGCTGCTCCCATGCAACCTGCCCTCTGAAGGGATGTTGGCATCTTTAGCAGGCTGGATAAATACAACTATTTTTTCACTTACACTTTCCTCACTTTTCACAATTCCTTCTTCCCTACTCAAGAGAAAGATGCCCAGTAGGCCAGCATCTTTCATTCCTTCTTTTCCTTGCATGAGGAAGCCGTAATGCCCAGGTGATTCCTGAACTGGATCTACGACTTTTTGACAAATGTACTTTCTGCCTCAGCACCTGCCCAAGTAGGCTGAAGTGAAAAAGGTGTGACTCATACAGAAAACCCAAGCTA
>VXBL01006152.1:4114-20969 GCA_013400195.1 Aramus guarauna | reverse complement strand
CAATGAAAGACTGAAAAAAAATGCACATGAATCAATTATGAAAAAGAGAAAGTTTCTTTGAATGAGGAAAAGCTGATTGGAATTAAGATAGGCTTTGTTCATATCTGCAAGGTACAAGGAGAAGACTTTTCAGCGGAACAGAAAAGGGGGATTTGGGAGTGTTTGGCTGCTTAACGCCATAGTGCTTCAGAGCCCATGTGAAAATTTGCTGCTAGCTATTAATCATCATTGTACCCCTGCAAAGAAGCTGTTACAATGATGACTATATGTCATTATATTCCGACTGTAAGTAACGAATCAGAGAGCTGGGAAAGTTGGATAAGAGCGGCTGGCAAACTTTCAAGTGGTGGAATCTATTTAAATAAATTTACATCACATTTGCTACTTTTGCTGGTATGGGAATCATACTTAAAATGAAACAATATGCTGTGTTCATGGGCCCTGGTCTTTTATTCTCCTGTCTCTGAGCCTACTTTCCAGGTCAGCCTTTGCCAGCGCTGACAGCACGCTTTTCTCATAGCCTCTCCTTCTCATAGCCTTTGGTTGCTTTCAAGTTCAATTTAGCACAATGAAGTTGTTATGCATGACAGTTTGGGGAGCAGAATAGGTGGTGTCTGAGCCCGCTGCGTCGCTACAAAGTGGGCTCATTCTCCGCAAGCCGGCTCAGTTACTGAAGCCTTGCTGGTGGGACATTGCAGTGGACTTCCAGACGTTCCCATCCTGACGAAAACAATTAGCTTCAAACTGCAAGAAGCCGCGGGGTTGCCCTTTCATTCAGTGAGACCGCGCCATTTAATATGCTGCAGTGGATTTTAAATTCGTGTTGATTTATCCTGTTGTACTCTTCTTTTATGGCTTTTATTTACAGATGTGTAAAGAAACAGGGAAAGTTTGAGTCTCGCACGGTTCAAGAGCTTTATTGGAAATCTAAACCATTGGTTTATGTTTATTTTATAAAGAAATAGTTGAAACATGTCAGGCCTAATTCCATTAGGCTGCACTGCCTAAAAGAGAGCCCTGAGGTTCCTCGAACAGAACCTGAAAGTGTCTCTTCTGCTAACCATCAGCAGCAAGCCAAGTAATAAACAACCACAAAACGTTCAAGATGCCAACACAGTCATCTGCTACAAGAATACCAAAAAGAGCTAAAAATCATTTACAAATGGCAAATTATGCAAATGTTAAAAATAAGATCATTTTGAGCCTGTGTTAAGGTACCACAAGCCACTTGTCTACACCAGGCGCAGCTCAGCACGTCTGGTTGTGTTCATTGCTAGCGACCAAATTCAATATTACAACACAGTTACTACTCCTACAGGATAAATATTACTTTATTTTTACATGAACTTAGCTATTAGCACAATGATAACTTTCTTTTTTTTTTTTCTTATCACGCACTGCTAGCATTGCTATGAAAACACAAGTCAGCCGCACACTACTTGACTGTACACTGTTAACACACCGCTCGGTTTCTTAGGTTCCTCAGTAGAGAAGAATCAATTGTCTTGATTATGGATCTTGCTAATTACTGGGTAAATCCATCAAATAGTTCTCATTCTAGATTAAAAATTACCTCAAAGAGTATTTCAGCAATCCTTCCATGAAAGATTACGCTATTAGAATAGTAAGCTGCTCGCACCCCCTCTGCTTCTTCCCTCCCTATCCACTCCCCTCCTCTTTTTTTTTTTTTAATTTGCAAGAACAAAGTATTATCTAAATTCCTCCTTTGTAAACTGATTGCTTTGGCTCCGTGCTGTTGAAAGGTAAAATGAAATTATACCAGCAAGTCTTTTACGTCTTAAAAATTATTTCTGTTTATCTAAAGAACCAGATAATGTAATTAGAATGTCTGGTTTTGAACAACACAAAACGCACCTATTACAATTGCAAAAATGTTACAATTTGGTCTAAATGCAGTTTGAGTTTCAGAAGGCTGATTTTTTACTAGTACTAATTAACCTTCCTACAACAATATATGAGTATGACTTGGTGTAATTAGCAGGTTATAATAAAATTTAAAATAATCAGTACTACATTTAAGGCCATATGTAGATTTCTTGGTCAAAAAAGGAAGAGGGAATTAAAATACTTGATTTCTAATATAATTTGTACCAATGTGTCAGACCACCAGAGCTAATCTTGACTATTAAATATAGAAATTTTCTCTGTCATTCATTCACAGAAGGCCAAACATTATTTTTGCAATATTGCTGCAGCTAAACAGTTCCTTTATTAATGAATGGCCTCGTGTGAAGAATGTGTGATACATTATGCTGTTTACTCCTTATTTAAGAAGTAGAAGAGCGCAAATTGGTTGTGTCAGTGAGGAACCAAGTGAAACTATAAAAGAAAATGATGCATGAACCAGCCTTTAAAATCAGAAGAATTTTTGCTTGGTGAATTTTATCCAAACAATGTAGCTTTGTCGTATTTCTTCAGACATCGGTGATGTAGGTCTCACCAATTTTTTCGGTAGCAGATTTAGGTCAACAAAATGGAAAAAAGCCATTCAAATACAAGGTTTTTCAGGACAAAGTGGAATACAAAAAGGAAAGAGAATAGGAAGAACCAAAGGAGCAACACAGCCTTGAAACCAGCTTAATCCCAATATACAATCACTATAAATCAGGAATTCCCTAAGCAAGAATGTACATGGTCATGTCAATCAAAAAATGCAGCTTAATTTTAGGCCCATAAAAAGAAAATGTTTAAATTCTCTAAGTTAATTTTATAATAATTTTGTTGCAGTCATCATGGCCTCAGTGTAAAGTTAACAGGAAGAGTTAGTATCTCTTATGAGGCTGGGGTGTCAGAACATCTTCGCAAACCTGAAAGCTTCCCTCTTTTTTCCCACGTGTCAGTTGGATTAACAAAAGACTGTACTTCTCCTATAAACCTGTTAAGGAGTTTTGGAAAATCTCACTCTTAAGTCATATGATTTTCCAAAAATTGATTATTGAAACAGCCGTCAATAGGAATTGCAAGTTTGACAGCACATCCAAAACAGGCAAAATAAGACTCAGAAACCTACTTTTAGGCTTTTGTTTTTCACTAGCATGGCCTTGTAATTCATCCAGAAATACAGATGCTGATGTTAGAAAAACACCCACACATACACTAGTTAAGTAATGCTGTGATGTTGGTAGTATATATGTGTTTGCACATATGTGCATACAAAGTGGTGGAAAATTTGTTATGCAGATAACCTCGCTGTACTACCTGATGCTCTTTGCTGCAGCTGTTGTTCTGTTATTTCAGAGTAATTTAGCACTGCTTTCTCTTTTCTTAATTTTCCCACCAAACACAGCATAAAGAGTACTCAGAGCAGGTTTATCTGGGTCCAAGCCCATTTTTCTCTGCAGAGTATCCTGGACCAGAGTCATGGTGCTGCCCAAATCACCTCCTGCAAGCAGAGTCATATGCACAGCGTAGCTGGTCTTTCCATCTCCTTTGGACTCAGAGTGGTGTTCCTTGTGATTAAATTGATTTTTTTTTTTTCTGGTGGCTGTTTCAAAGTGGCTTTGGAGGTGGATGAAGCATGGAATATCACTTTGGCAATGTGTTAGTATCCTCACCTGGATTCTTAAGGATCCAGGTTACACTGCAACCCATAAAACTGGAAGCTACCCAGAAACACACATCGTTCAGGTTATCCCAAATGTCTGGCAAGGTTGAGTTACAGAAGTTGACCAACTCATTCTGGGGTGATGGGAATTCAGTCAATGCCCAAAATCAGATAGCGGCTTTCTTGCAAGCTACAGGACATCCTTGGCTTCATCTATACACCAAGATGCATATTTTAAAGAAAACTGGAAGAAGTGGAGAAAAGGCTCATTTAAACCTTTTCAGTTGCACTGGAGTAGTGTGATGGGAAGTCAAGGCTTATGCACTTGTAAGCATGTAGTAACCAACTTGGGAACCTTTGGATGCATGATCATGACTGAAATCAGGAATTGTTTCACTGCCTTGGACAGAAAAGGGAAAGATTACGCAGACTAAGTAGGATTGAATAGCTTCAGTTTTCTGTAAAAGCACTGGAAAGGAACCATCTACTACCAGATACCGTACCTATAAGGAACAGTTGTTTCAGCTTTCAACTGCACTGGGTTTTGACAAGTTAAAGCTGGATCTCTGTCTGAGCCGTAACACTTAAAGGAGTTAGGCCTTTGGCTACCAGATCGACCCTGTGATGGCTGTGAAGGAGGCAAAAAACCTGCTAGACACGACCAGATCTTTCTGGCTATCCCTCAGGAAAATCTCTCCTGACCTCCTGCTAAGGCAGGTTGCCAGGTGTCCAGTCTGGTGATTTTAAAACCTGCTAATTGACCCAGTGATGAAGGCGAGGTCAGGATTGCGGCTTTCCACAGAGATCCAGATTAAAAGAAAAAGCCCTGGGTGAGATCTGGCTGGTAAAGTGTAAAGTCAGCTGGAGGTAGGTGGGACTCGCAGATGGTTGGTACCTCACCTGGAGGCAACCATTGCCCTCCAGGGCCCTCTCACACCATCGTGTGAACAATGGTTGTTACCTACATGACAATATATGTTTTCATGGGCCGAATACAGTGCTTCACCATTGCCAACGATGCATGGCCTTCTGCTTGCACATCCGAAGACATGCCCTTATCGGGCTGGTTCAGATAGCTGGTGGGTGTGTAACTGGAGAGTGTTTTCAGCTGGTGCCTATTCATCGGTTTCTGTCAAATCAGTTTAGTGGTCTCGGGCTGGTTCCCAATGGACAGGTGTCCATATCAGAGAACGATGGCAACAATAGACACTAATTGGCAACCCTGTCGGCTGTCTCGGCAGCTTCGCAGCCTCCGGAGGTGGTCCCTCCCCATCAGACGAGGCACGCTGGTGGGAAGTTTGCTCTGCTGCACCAGCACTGGGACAAAGAAGCTTGAGCAGTACATGGGAAAGCAGACAGGCAAAAAACATAAGGAAATAGCTTTCTACAGTAAAACCTGTATTTTTCAGTAGAGCGTTTAGCAACAAATAGCTTTTGATATACAACTAATGCAATGGCAAAGTTTACTGTGGCGGTGAGGTCTGGCTGTACGCATTTCAAGTGCTTGATCAAGCATCAAGACAAACACCAAAATAAATGTCTCCTGAGTGTGTTCAAAGAAAACAAACTTTCCTCTGGCCTCATTGTGAAAACAGCAGTAAAAGGAGTTTTAAAGTTTCCTCTAGCACATAGCGCCAGGCCTTGCTTATTTTATATTTTATCCTCTGTGCATTGGTTTCCCAAAATCAAAATTTTCAATTAAAGGACAGGTAAAGCACATTTTTGGAATAAACAATCGTCAGCAGTCTTTGTAGGGCTTGTGCAGGAAAGCGGTTAATAAAGATGCACATTTGCTGTTTTCTGTATCAGCACACTTTACTACTACATCTCAGATAAGCACCACAATTTAAGTTGTCTTCCAAAGTTTGGCAAGCTTCAATAGATTCATTACTGGGTTTTTCTTTAGGACCAAGGAGGCTCAAAGAGCCCCTAACAAAGGAGCTAATCACTGGCTCTTCCCTGACCCAAGCTTATGTTTTCCCCTTTTTCCCCCACAGACTCTATTTCTAAGCAATTGGATTTCAGAACAAATAAATATCTGCCTTTTTTTCCCTTGCTTACATCTTTTGTGTTTATTTTTAATTTGCAGCCGCCTGTATTTAAATCGGCGTGGTAAATGGCAGGGTTCTTCAGGTAATCTTTCACTGGACACAAATGGCCTAGCATTAAAATGCAGATAATGCTACCTCAATTAGAGAATACCATGCAAAACTTTAAAAAGACATAGCTAAATGTTTGGACTAAACAAGCAAGCCCACGTTGTTAGGAGCGGCGTTGGGCAAGACACAATTTCAATGGCTCTGCTAATGAATAAATGTGAGACTGTATCAACAGTCCCGAACAAGCGCCCGGTTTGCGTGCACGGGGAGTGCAATGGTATCAATTGACCGGCTCTTTGTGGCGGCTATAAAGTACCCTTGAACATGTCAATGGAAGGAAGGCATGTGGACAATGAAGCCGTGACAGCTGAAAGTCAGCAGCGACCTTGAACCTCAACCGGTCCCACCATCCTGGTGACTCCAGCTGCAGCACGGACATGCGTGGACGGACAGACAGACCTTGGGCACCGCCTGTCACTTCCCCTGCTCCAGCTCCCTGCGCTCAAATGACAATTTCACCACAAGACAAGAGCCTGCTAATAAGTGCCGGAGAATGTTCACTTATTAGCGATGTTGCTAACGATACGTTCAGCATCCTAATCAGGCCCTCGCTGACATTTGCACAACAGAAAACAGAAAGCAAAAACAAAGCCAGTCGCTGCTGATCAAATGTTGCCTATCGGTATCTGCAGCCGAAGGAGAAGCTCTGCTGAGAAGCAAGGGTTTTTCTTCTTGATTTGAGTGTTGCGGTTTTCAGACCACTTGTTTTATTAATGTAAACAGGACGCGATTGGTTAAAACACTCCAAGGAAGGAACAGTTAGCATCTGGCATGCAGTATTTTCTGATGGAAAACACAAGAATTTTGCTAAAGATCAGCCCTGTGGACTACATATTAATAGTACGCCGTCATTAAGACACGCACAATACACAGCAGAGACCTGCAAAGATCTTTGTGGCAAAGCACGTCAGTATAGACCAGCAACGGCATCCCTTTGCTACAGGTAAACAAGTCGGCATCGTCTGTGGAGGATATGCTTTGGCCACTCTTGCATTGCTCTCCCTTCCAGGAGGGGTGTCAGGACAAACACCCGTGCTGAGGAAGGCAGGGTCCTCCCCCGGCTCCTCATCCCCATCTCGTGTAGTTATGCTGATGACATGGCAAATGACTTTTTAAGGTGGGAGGGTATAATATACAAACAGCAGGGCTCTTCTTTTTGCACTAAATATTAGTTTATCGGTAAATTGGTGCAAGGAAGAAATTTTCATGGCACAGAACAGACATTTCTCCTTTCTCAAGCATCTGGCCCATCACTGAGCCCACCCAGCAGTCACACTGCACGTTTGGCAGCTTATCATTGAGGACGATCTGCAAACCAAGTCTGGTTTCGGCTTACCAGGGCAATGCTGTCTTATTTTGGTCTCATCCTTTACGTATGGCAGGCAGCACAGGAGGACAGTTTTTGGAGAGATGGTATAAATGAACAGAGTTCAAAATGAATCGCAGGTCATGAGCAGTTTCTGGCTGGGACCAGGTCTTGCATACAGTAGGAACTAATGGAGGAACTTTTGCTGAACGTTATGGGGAGTAATCCAATGTCCTCTTTGGCTCTGGACATGGAGAAAAAAATTATGAGGAACTATACTGCCTAAAAAATTCAGACTTGTTTGAAAAAAAGGTCTTTTCAAGATTTGTGTAGTTTTTCCTTAGTTTTTTGTGATTTTTTTTTTTTTTTTTTTTTTTTTAGTGAAGTACCAAAGCCAAAATCAAAAAACATTTTCTGTTTGTTTGTTTGGGGTGTTTTCCTGGCTACAATTTTTGCATTAAAAATGGAAAAGACTGACTCAGTTAATAAACCTTTTTGGTCTTCATTCTCAGTGACGCATTCTGGGAAAATGAATTAATGCTTTTCTAATCAATTTTATTTTAAAAATACTTTTATTGTTTCAAATAAGTGTTTTAACAGAACATTATCATAAATCATATAATATTTGTGATTTGCCAGAAAAAATTCATTCATGGGGTGAAATAAGTACCTTAAATTCTGATCTTTCCTCATCATAAGCGACACAAGTTGGCTTGCTGTTTGTCTGCTAAGTCTACAATAGCACGGTTGTTACAAAATAGAGAATTTATTAAACAAGGATGTTGTGAACAGATCAATTGGAGCCTATACTTCAAGGAAAAGAATTCACAAATATTGCAGAATAAGCAAATTGTGCAAAAAACTTCACACTGCCATCAGGACAAACATTTGGCCATAATGAAATCAAAGTATAATGAGCCTTTGCTCTTCTAAGTGCCCGAAGTAACAAGTCAGCCTGGTGCTTTCCTCCCTGCTGTAAACGCCAAAAAGCAGGGCGGCAGTGAACACAACCAGAGGAATGCCCCTACAAGCTGCATGATCAGCCTCCGTACAACGGAAACAATCACGGCTCGAAGCTGGAAATTATACGAGCCACCACAGCACACTTTCCTTGAAGTTTTCCAGAGAATTCTGCAAAGAATTGCCAATTTGTCAGTATCAGCTTCCGTCCTCAGCTCCTGTGCTGGTTTCCAGAGAGCCCTGTGAGCTGTTGATCATGACACCAGGAGAGGCTGTGCCAGCGCGATCTCTGAGCCACCTGAGCTGTCGTGCATCCCCACGACTCTGCAGCCAGAGCACTCTTGACCTGTCACTGGTTTGAAGGGTCTGCTGGATCCATAGCCCTGATCCCATTCCCTCTGCAGGGGCTAGTTGGCTCCATTGGAGAGGAAAATGGAGACCTTTATGTCTTCTCAAGGTTTTTCTCTCCCTCTTATTTAGATTTATTAACAGGACACTGAAGTTACACACTTTTACCCAATAACAATTGCATGTGCAATGCTGGCATAGAAGTGAGGTGAGCAAAGCAAAATCTGCAAATCGTTTTATCATCCAGTGAGAAAGAAGATATTTCAGTTGGCTTTATCTACCAACAGAAAGTCTGGAAAATAATAATAAAGGTTGCTTGTGGCTTACTACGTATGGGTAAGAGTAGTTCTCAATGCCTGCGCGCAATCATCTTGCACCTCTTTAGCAGGTACAGCGTGAGCTGAGCACAGGGGATGGACAACGTCCCCAAGCTCTCCAGCCGGCACAGGGATGCAGGGAGCGAGGGGTAGTTTACTACTGGAAAAAGTCACCTAAGGATTACTATTCTCTGGAGCAAGAGTTGGGCAAAATACAAGCTAGTGACTTCCTAGAAGTCTCCCTGACATGGGTCAGTGCACACTACTTACTGCTTAGGGATGGCTGTGCAAGCGGTCAAGCCCTAAAAGAAGAGGATTCCACAAAGAGAAAAGCACGTGTGTTCCCTTATAAAATTACTAACTCGGTGAGCTACTCAGTAGCTTCTCCTGCACTGATACCTTAGCAAGATCTTTATTCCTTCTAAGTAGCTCTAGTGCTTTTCATAAAAGAGAGATGACATTATTAGAATACAATAATGCAAACACTTAGGAATATAGGTAACTTCCATCATATAAGTAGTCCTACGGAAGTCAGCAAAGCTCTGTGTGCTTCACCATTTGCAGTTCTGGGCACTTGGTGCTATCTCTTTTTGTTTTGAGTCATTGAGGCTTATGTGAATTATGTGCACTCTTGAAATATATTAACTAAAGACTTTTCTGTGTTTATACTGAAACTTACAATATACAGTTGTGGTATAAATTTTATGAATGCCAGAGAATAAAGTACCTTTTCCAAATATGCCAACATTCATCATGAACTGACATCTCTGCAAACTGCTTCTGTTTCTCTCACGTTTGCTTTTATTGTATCTGGGCTTAGCCCTGCAAACAGTTACTTACCTCTCTAACTTTATCCATGGAAGGGTTCCCACAGCCATCTGAGGGCCCATCCTTGCCAAAACTTGTATCTGTGAGCACTCTCCTTACAGAAGAGACCCTTCTCAGTAATAATTTCCACTTGAGGGACTTTCATACGACACTTAAGACTAAGAATAAACTCCTTCATTAAAACATATCACTTAATCTTTCATTGGGAAGATACTTGAGGAAATAAAGAGATAAATAAAATAAGAATTAATTGGCGGAGCATGCAGGTAGCTAAATTAAATTTTAAATACAGAAAGATTTAGGAATTAAATTCAGGCTAATAGGTCACTGCACTGCTTTTGTTAGCCCACATACAGACACACTCAGCAGATCTGATTTAACACAAACATACGTGGTCAAGTCTCAAAATACACCAGCCTTCATAAAATAGCAAAGAAGCATTTTCCATGCACTAGTATGGCAGGTTACACAGAAAAACCTTATAAGGCTACAAAACGTTTCACTTAGGTTAAGAACACTTAGCGGGGTGAAGTCCATGATCGCGCACAAGCAGCTGAGGATGAGACTCATCCCTGCCCACACGAGGGTGAGTACGGCTTGCACTGACGGCTTTAGGTTAGGAGCGACTGTCCGGGCACGCTCTGCATGTGGGGCATTCTGCCCACTGCATCCGTGCCGACAGGAACAAAACAGCCCTTCCCAACTGATTCTCATTGCTCCGTGGTTTTATGGGAAAAGCACTGTGAAGAACACAACCCGGCGTCTGGGGTGTGCAGCAGCCTTTGTTTTGTGCACTCAAAAGGGCAGGCAGTTTTCTATACGAGCCCAGGGATCCTCGCAGAGGGATTGCACATAACGTGACTCATTGGATTTAAAAATTGCACACGGTGCAGGCCAGCACAGGATTTGTGCCATGTCATGCTTCTAATCGAGAAATATTACACATCTGTATTTTTATAAATCTCAAGCATTTAAATAAGAGAGGCTGAAGAGTTGAAAGCAAGAAAAAATATTATTACAGCAGATACACTGCTTATAATATTAAACAATGTATGTAGAATTACATTTGCAATAAATATTTCAGTTATGTTTCAAAATAAGCATATGGGTGATGATTTTAAATCCACTTTTCAACAGGCTTTGTGGCAAAGCGGGGCTGGGCAATTTGACGGTGGATAAATTCCCCGGGTAGCACGCAGGACTAGTGTCTTCTCTCCACCCTCACAGAGCTGCAGTGCGTAACACACAAAGATGGTGCTCATGTAAGGCAGCCTGTGGTTCAACAGCATGGTCTTAGGCTGAAGGAACGGTAGCCTAAGCTCTCCTGATAAAGAGAGTTTTCTTTGGCCGTCTCATACCCAAAAGAGCAGCCACATGCATCTATGGCACTTCTCCAGAAAGAAAAGTGCTTCCCAATTAGACTTCAAAGCGCAGAGATTTGCACCACCCAACTGAGTGCCTTTTTGTGTCCTCTGCAGCCGAAGTAAAGCCTGGCAGCGCACAAGTGAGCAAGTGCTGGCTGCAGAGTGAATACCAGGAACCCCATGAGAGCATCGGTGGCTGCAGAGGTGGAACGGCTGAGCATGGCTGCGTGAGCGGGGAAAACGGCAAGGCGACGGCGCAAAATGAGAGTCAGAAGGATGGAGGGAGGCTTAGCAGTAGGGATGCAGGAGAAAATGCAATGGAAGGTAAAGATGAGGGGAGGGAAGACAAAATGAGGAAAATGAGAGGCAAGGAATGAAGGGAATACCTCTGAAGGTGAAGTGTGTGTAAGACTGACAAAAAAAGAGTGATGGAGAGCAAGAGTAAAGTCAAAGTCATGGAAAATAGTAAATTACTTCTATGAAAATTAATAGAAAAAATAGAACTTAATAGAAATCTGAATGATACAGACAAAGCTGTGTGGAGGGAAACATCTGTGGCACAGCTCAGTGTTTAGCACTGATCTTTTTATCAGCGAGCTGAACAACAAAATTGAGGTTGCTGCTGGAAAACACAAGGTCTAGAGACAGACCATGTTGCTGTTTAGATTGCTATATCGATGCCATATTTGGAGGAGGGTGGGAAGTAAAGATATTGTGGCCTCCAGAACTTTATGTCCCTCTCTGTAAATTTCTAAACCAATCCTGACAGGGTTGACTTTTATTCCTGGCTCATAAAATGTGACTGTTTTGCCTGAGGAATACTTTAAAAAGTAGGTATTTCCAAAATATCCCCCACAGGCATAAACATGGAATTTCTTCAAGGAAATTCAAAACCTCTCTATTTTTGGACAGTAATTAATATAATCTTTGCTCTGTAAAATACATGGCTGATGCTTTTGGAGTTTCCCATCTCATCCTGCTTCGTACTGGTTTGAGCAGAGCTCATCAGACGTGGATAGGAGCAAGTCAAACCTGCCCAGTGCCTGCTTACCCTCTTTCATCTAGTGCTTCACCGACCCTCTGCAGTAGGTTGGACTGGTGAACAGACCTCCTCTGGACAATACCATTATTATCCTGTCCAGAGCCCACCTAGGACATCCTCCCACCCATCACCTGGTGCTCACCAGCTCCATGCCCACGTGCATCTCGCGGCACAGCCACGTCTCTTGGCTGTTACTTACATGCAGACCTTCAATGTAATGCACGAGCGTTAGCAAATTAATCACTTGGGCAGTCTTACAAGGCAATAAGTGTTACTGTTTACATTTATTTCAGTGGGCATGACTAATCAGACTGAATTTGGCCTCATGAAGAAGACCTTCTTCACAAAAAAGTGCCTGGCAGAGTTGAGAACAAAACCGAGGATGCTGTATCTTTGTGGAATTATTTCCCTTATTTGTATTCTAAGGGGAAAAAGAAGTTGCATGGTATGCACTTGGGAGAAAATAATTTGTTACAATAAATATCGTGCATTTCACAAACCCCATTCTCAACACTTACAGAAAAATATCGCTCAAAACCGCACCAAAAACCAGGGCCAGAAAGTTCTGTTCTTCTTCTCTCCCACCCAGCAAAGCACTTAAACCTGGGTATATCTACAACTTTGAGGACACACTTTAAGTTTATCCTGCTCATGAGTTCATGTCAGATTAGCTGCAAAGTACTCAGTATCTTGCAGGATTGCTCCAGTGATTTTGTTAGGATTTTTAATAGTCCTTTCAGAGTCTAATTCTGCAATATTCACTCACCTTACATGTCACTGACCAAACAAGTAATGCTGGTGAAGACTATTCACAGGAGTAGTACAGAAGTAAGTAAAAAATGGCATATTCAAAACCTTATTAAATGATTCATTGTAACCAACACAGCAATCTTTTATCTCAACAGCTTTTTATTCTGCTTTATTTATTATCTTTCCTAGTAAAGAAGGAGAAATGAAAACACAAACTTTATAAATTGTTGCTGGGGGTGTTTTTGCTTAAGCTTTCCAAGAGTGAGTGTGTTGGTTTATATTATGCTTGACATTTTCCGATGTGTTATTAATTTTTTATGGTAAGAGTAGAGTAATACATGAAAAACATAAAATGATACTTAGAGATACAAAAATTTTGATGATACTGCATATATTTATATGTATATTTATATGTAAGACAGTAAGTGTATGTATAAAGATATAGACATATAGAGATAGGCATACATATAGGTGTGTTTATGTATGTACTTGGATAGCCCATATGTGGACATATAGGTATATATAGTATAGTAAGCATGTGTACCTGTATACACATATGTATATATGTGTGAGTTCATATATGTACTTTCTTTTTTAAAAAAATGTTTTCTTATTTTTTAAAAACATTTTGGGACAGACCTTTTTGCCTCCAAATAAAATAGAGCTGGAAGGGAGACTTTATCACCATATTTAATTTGATAGTAGTTCAACAATGTCCTCAAAGGACTTTGCATATTCAATCAGTTGTTTTGAAAAAGTTACTTAAAACATAAGATATACAGTAATTTGGGTGAATTCTCCGTGGAATTTGAAGCCTGCAGTAGTGCTGACTGGCCAGCAACAGAGTTTTCAGAAAGTGGTTATCTTAATATTCTCTCTATAGATCCGACAGCTTCAATCACATATCTAAAAACTTGCAATACGTAGATGATAGCACTACATACAGGCACCACACTGGATATTTAATTTCTATATGATACTAATGCATGTTGTGACCTCATGTAATAGAGCATCTGCTGAACAGTGCTTTCAGGTGCTGTTTTATCGATCTTATAATTGTATATAAACCCAGAAACTCTTCAAGGGACGAATAATCACCCATGAAATAATTCAACTGTACTTTGCATAATTCTCGTGTATGCATGACTGCATTAGCTATAGTTCTAACAATATATTTAACTGTTCTGTAATTGATAACAAATTCAGAGTCTGTTATTACAAATCTCACGTATTTCTGTATAGAAAAACATGGTCTTGTAGTTGTGTACTGCACTAATATTGGCCTTATGTTATTGTACAGCAGAACTGGCTTTTAGAGACATCATTTAACTCTTTTGCCATCCTTGAACATAACTGAAGGGCAGCTGCTTAGTTTCACAACAACAACAACAATATAATATATTTTTGTTCCTGAATGAGCAGCTTCACAAAAATAGCACAAAAGCACAACAGTGGGCTTCTGACTAGTAAACACAGTACCAAATAATATCATGAGGATTATTACTAAAAGGAGGGGTTTTTTCCTGTAGTCTTTCTGCATCTGCAGAAGCACTTCTCAGATAAAGACCTTTCATTTCGATCGGTTTTAAATCATAAAAGACTCACGAGACACTAGGCTATTATGTGTTGAAAAGGTAATGCCTTATAACAGAAAGGTACTTTTTAATTTTTGTGAAATAAATAAAAATAATTATGTGTGATAATGACACTAAATTTGGAAAAAAACAAATAAAGCCTATATTCACTGCGCTCCCAGGGGGTGGAGTCCTTGTGAAATAGGTCTTGTTTTTGCAATTCAAATGCATCATAAGCACTTTTTCTTCTTGCCACCTAGGCAGAAGTGAGTCAGTATGTGGAAATAAATATACTGAAATGCAAGTTTTGGTAAATGTGACATAAAAACAGTATTTTAGCCTGGTAGGGACTTGTTTTTTCTTAAATGCCAGCATTCATAAACCTGTGCTACTATCTGGTTCAAATATTTGTGCGTTATGTTTCTATAGCAGATAATACTTGCAAAGAAACCGAACTTTGCAAACAATTCTCAAGTCATCCTTGCACAAAATTTGGGTGTCCAAAGCACATAATATGAAGGAGGTTTTTTTGCAAAATTCCTGTTTAAAAACCAGATACTTCTCTACACAAAAAACTGTGTACAACCTTCTGTGTCATTGTCTTCTAGCAATTGACTACCTACATCAAACTTCCACCTGAGATTACAAAGACAGAAATTTATTGTGGGTCTTTCTTGCACAGGTTCTACATGCGCTGTGCAGCTTGGCAAACAGATCAGTTAAGACACTTTTGTTTTCTTTCGGGTATTAACAGTTAAAATATATTCTACCAGTATCCTGTGGTTGACAGATAGCTAAATGCAGCATAAACAAAGAGAAGCTTCACGTTGGGTCTACGCACAGCACACCCTTCTGCAGATGACTGATTACTTACAACAACAAAAATAATTGTAACATCATGCCTGTCAAACTTCCCAGCCACTGGCAGGTAAATACCTACACGTGTCTGTGCAACAAACACTTGAGAACAATTTCCAGGGTTTGACTTCTTTTCACATATACTCAGCTATGAAAACATAAAATCACTGACACTGAAATAGAAATATTTCTACATACATACGTATCTACCTACATCTTCCTACCAGTACGTACATACTTTATGAGTGTAAACATTTAAATAACCTGCAACGTCCAAATCATCTGTCAATATAAATTTAGCAAAAAGTTTTATGTGCATTTCCCCCCAATTCATTGTTCTGTTGATATACATTCAAGCACACAAGCTTACACAGGTTTAAGTGTGTCTTTACATTAAAGCATGCCTAATGCAGGGTCAAATCCTGCGTCCTTGCTGAAGAGGTAATTCTACAAGCTACTTCACACATATTTCCACCATTTAATGCTAACCTTCCCCTACAGACAGTGTAGTTTACAGGCTTGAAGACCTGGCCTTTAATTCTTCAAGCTGCAAACACAAAATTCCCATTGGCTCCACCAGAAATGGGAGAGGCAAAAGGTTTTTGGGTGGGTTAAGGCCACCTTGCTCTGAATGCAGAAGGATGAAGCAGGACTGGAGGACTCGTGCTCATGGTGAGCAGCCTTTGGCCCCGCACGAAGCACCACTGACGTCAGTGGAGATGCTCACGAAGGACAGCATCGCTTGGGGAGGAGTCTTAGGAGTAACTCAGTGGCATCACATGCGGGCATTGGTCCTGAAGAACAGACTGACTTTAACAGTTGACTTAGCAAAGGCCCACGTGATTATTCATCAAAAGTATGCAATTGTATTAGTAGATGCGTAAGCGAACACTTCGGATGGAAGTGGTGCGGTGTTGTTAATGTCAACGTTTGCAGAGTACAGGTTTGTGGGCTCTGACAGTGGCTGTCGACAGAGCTGTTGCAAATGCAACTTTTGACAATCCAAGTTTTCCAGGTTACGGTGGTCTTTGCAAGATGTCTAAAAAACACAGAAAACCCCACCTCACCCACATCACTCTCTCCCCCTTTTAAAAAAAAGATAAATAAACAAATGAAACGCCCTACCCAGTGGTCCCTCTGCTGCAGGATCTCGTCGTAGGCAAACCAATGCACGTGTTAACGAGGCCTCGTCTTCCCTTTTGTGTTTGTTTCTTCATTAGGCTCTAACAGCGCTCCTGCTCCTGCACTGAAGGTTTGATGAGAAGATGGTATGACAGGCTTGGCTTCTCCCCATGCAGCTGGCACCGCCGATGCCAAAAGCCGGAGCCTGCTGCAGCGGGATCAGGAGAGGTTCCTCCGGAGCACAGTCTGACTGTCAGTTTCCCATCCGCCTCCCAGTGCCCGGCTCCCTCCCTGAAGCCCCTTAATGAGAAGTGGAGGACAATGCCAGTATTGTTGTTTCTGTTCGGGATCTGGTGGAAAGAACAATCGCTGTTTACCCAAGCATCCGCGCTGCCCAAACCCTGCCGATAATTAGTTCTAGAGCCTCTGATTAACTCTGCTCTCTGCTCTTGGCACAAAAAGCTATTGAGCAAGGGGGCCGGACAACCTTTCTGTCTCTCCTGGTCTTTTAGCAGTTTGCTTGAGTATTGCCTGGGCCTCATCTTGGGTGCAGAAGTGAGGAGGCACCTGAATCCGTGCTGGGCTCACCTGCATCAGGTGCGCAGACAAGGAACCTGTGCCATGGTGCAGTGCTGGAAACGCAACCCTTCTCCCTCCAAAAC
>VXBL01006150.1:114015-124121 GCA_013400195.1 Aramus guarauna | reverse complement strand
GCTGGATGCAGTACTCTGGATGGGGACTCACCAGAGCAGAGTACAGGGGCAGAATCACCTCCCTTGACCCACTGGTTATTCTTCATTTCATGCAGCCCAGGATACAGTTGGCTTTCAGAGCTGCCAGCGTGCATTTCCAGCTCATGTCCAGCTTTTCATCTACCAGTACCCTGAAATCCTTCTCTACAGGGCTGCTCTCAATCCCTTCATCCCCCAGCCTGTACTGATACTAGGGGTTGCCCCAACCCATGTGCAAGACATTGCACTTGGCCTCATTGAACCTTTTGAAGTTCATGTGGGCCCACATCTCAAGCTTGTGCAGGTTCCTCTGAATGGCATCCCATCCCTCAGGCACGTCAGCTGCACCACTCAGCTCGGTGTCATCAAATACTACAATTATCAACAGGCAAAACCCATTTTCCTTTTAAAGGTTGCAAGTCACAGTGGCTAGAGCCAAGCTTTTGACCTTTATTTATGATGTATCCCAGAGAGCTCTGGCTGACCTAGATCAGAGGATAACAAAGCGCAAGAATTAAAACAAAAAGAAAATGTTCTAGCAAATTCAAGAACTGATTTGTTAAAGAAGAAAATTATCAACATATCTTGCAAGAAAAATAAACAAAATTGAGTCATTAACACACATATACACACAAAAATCAACATGCCTGGGAAACTAAAACTACATGAACCTAATCTCATGAGTACAGTGATGAGGTAGAAAAGCTGAGGGAAAAATAGGCATAATTATAAAGTGGAACAGGGAAATCTCAGACCTTTCTTCAAAGGAAAAGAAAAAAAACCAAACCAACAGCACTTAAATGATGCTTGACTTTTTTTAACTATAATTTATCACAAGTAGACAAAAACAATCAAAGTCTTAACAAAATAACAGAACTTGAAAGTAGACATAAAAATTCAGAACATATTGAAATGGAAGTAAAAGACAGAAAAAATGTTTGTATGGCTGCAAGAATTAGGAAATTTTAAAGTCTCATCAAATATGTCCATTTAATTTTAGTGTTAGTAACATTAAAAATAATACTAATTTAAAAAATTAAAAACTCCCTCCTGTCGTTTAAACTTTGTGACTGGAAAATGTTAGTTTCAGTGAAGTAGCATGCTTTACACTTGCCTCCCAGTGACATCTCCTTTGTTAGACCCCCTGACAATGGAGAACCCCACACATAGAATGCACCCCCAGGTCCCAAATACTTACACTATACAAGGCCAAAATGGCCTTGAAAGACTTTAGAAAAAAAAAGTGTTAATGAAAAACAGAACTGTAATGTCTACTGGTGGTAAATCTGTTTGTGATTTATCTAAAAAATAATTTTAAAATATTTGTAAGTTCATGGCTGTGTGATTCTGTGGTCTTTTTTACAATGAAATTGATATTAAATATATGGTCTTAGTTTATCTGCATCATCATAACATTTTTTCAGCATTTTATAAAAGTTATGCCAGACTTTTCAGTAAAATGACAAAGTAATTTACAAAAATGACCTTATCATGAGAAAATTCTTTCAAAGTCTAGTAAATTAAAGATGGACTTGAAAATCTTTGCTACGTGTTGAAATAGAGGTTTAGGATTTGGACACTCATCTCTCTTTAACTAACTAATTTCCACTAACATTCTCCTGACGGTGTCTCAAAAAATGAGAGTATATGGAGTCCCCTAAGTGGCTCAGACTAAGTGGCTCAGCAGCATATGAAGAAACAATATCTATCCAGTAACAGACTTCCATTATGGAACAAAAGGCTTGATGGGGTGATGAATTAAGAAACATTGACAGGGAAACAGAAAATCCAGGTGAAGCATGTTAGAACTCACTTCTGTGTTTTTCTTGAATTCTGGGTATTAGATTTCCTTTGAAGATACAGAATTCTAGTGAAGAAAGAAATCCACTGATGTGCTCTCTTCACAGCAGCTCTTACCATCTTCCTCTTTTCCTGCACTTGGAGCAAGAAATAGTATCTTCAAAGGGAAGATTTAAATTGGTTTTGTATGTTTTGTTAGTGTTTTTTTATAAGGTGAAAAAATACAAAAATAAACAAACATGCAGAAGAAAGAAAAATCAAACCAAANGTAAGCACTGCTCAGCAGGAACAGTCCTAGATTCCCAGCTGGTTTAAAGTACAGTCCTTTCACTATATCACATTTTTTTCTACTGTTTGTTTCAGATTTAGTATTTACTGTTGCTCTCTACACTTTCACCCTCCCATGTCACCTGTCTGTGCTCTATTTTTATGAAATGTATTTCTGTTTTCTGACATATTGAAGTTTGTCACAGAAAACATGCACGCTAATCCAAAACATCTTAAATGTNAAAAAAAAAACAACCACAAACCCAACTTTTACAACTGTTGTGGATTAACCCTAGCCAGCAGATGAACCCCAAGCAGCTGCTTGCTCTCACCCCCACAGTGGAATGGGGAAGAAAATGAGAAAGGCAAAAGTAAGAAAACATGGGTTGAGATAAAGACAGTTTAACATAAAGCATAACCCACATGTGCAAGAAAAACAAGGAATTCATTCNTATTTACTGTTGCTCTCTACACTTTCACCCTCCCATGTCACCTGTCTGTGCTCTATTTTTATGAAATGTATTTCTGTTTTCTGACATATTGAAGTTTGTCACAGAAAACATGCACGCTAATCCAAAACATCTTAAATGTTTTTGGTTTTTGGTTTTGTTTTTTTTTTTTTTTTTAACTTTCAAAACGTAAACCAATTTCTGAGACCTTTTATTTGTTTGACCACTACACCAACCTCTATCTTTGTAGGAAATTAATGTTTCAAGATGCATCCTTTGTCTATGAATGTCTCTAAACAACAAACATCCCAAACTTTGCATATAAGTCCAGTTCATAAGAAATATATTTTCATTAGCTTGGCATATTCTTGGCCTCCATCTCTAGAAGAAAAAAATCCTTTTTTTGTCACATAATCTTCCACTCCTAGCATGTTCTAACTTGAAGAATAATACATTAGTGTCTCCATTTTAACTTCTTTCTTCCACCAAATCCTTTTTCATTTCCAGACCAACTCCTTTAAATTTCTTCTAGCATCAGTACAGGAATTAGTATCAGAATCTCAGCCACCATGTTGATCCTTTGTAATACAGAATTCAAGCCAGGTAAATCTGGTTATTCTTAAAGTCAATGAGAATCTTAGGTTCCATTTGTTTATTCTGCTATTTGCAAATTATTATTCTGAAACTCACTTTGGGCATCTGATTTAACTCTGAGTCATGATATTTGGGATCTAGAGAATCCCTAGAAGCACAACTTGGTAATGATTATATGTAACGTTGAAACAATACACAAAATCCTTCTGGTGATCCCTTGTGACATAACCCAAAGCTGAAGCCAGGTCTACACTTGTGAGGTGATTACTTCAGTAATCACGAGAAAGCTATAAACACCATTTTATTTTTGCTCTACCATATTACCAGCCATATAACATACAAGTTGAACAGATAGTAATATTCAAGTTATACAATAACATTACAGGTAGTGTCCAGCATAACTTAGCTGATGGAGGGAGTACGTTTGAACATCAAATGCATTTCAGTGTGGAGGAAAAGCTATTTTTGGTGGGTCTTTACCAGAAAAAAGTTTATAAATTCAGTGTAAATCTGGTATAAGTGAAATGAGAATGGAGGTAATGGTAGCACTAGTATTTCCTAAAAGAAGTTAACATCATTAATTTAAATGAGTTGTTTTTTAAGCAAAAGTTACTAGTTATTATCATCTTAGGGAATGTGGTTGCAGATGCTCAGCAGCTGTATCTGTGCCCAGGCTCATACTGCCTCAATCTTGAACCTACCAGGACCCATGCACGTGGCTTGCCAGCTCGGCCCTGGATGTGCCTTGGCCCCGTGGACTTACCAGGCTGCCACTGCACCACGGCTGGCCCTGGCCACTGTCTCTGGGCCTGATCCTGACCCTGAGTTGCTGCCTCAGTGCCCTGGCTCTTTGTCAGATAAGGACATCTCCCTGCCTGCCCGGCATTCAGGCTCAGCTCCTGGCTCCCTCACCATGGGAAGCAGCCAGACTTTGACCCTCCCTAACAGCGGGTTTAGGAAAGCAAACTATCACTGTAATGCAGAGCAGCCCAGTATATTATCACCCATGGCAATCACACAGCAGATACTGAAGGAAAGAGCTAATCTTTCCATTGTACAGTTTATAGCAATGAACAGTTTAAGGACCTCGTAACCTGGAAGTTTCATGATGACAGCAATGCTTGTATATCTGAATAGGATGAACTAGTGAGTGACTATATTGTTCAGTTTTTTGGTCAAAGTACTTTTAGCTTCCACATGATTCTTTGGCAGTATATTCCACTGCCTATTTTCACTATTTGTGGAAAAGCAAGGCTTGTTGTTTGTTCTAAAATTGCTCTGAGAGAGTACCAGCGAATGACTTGTGATCAACTTTTCCTAAAACAAATACAGCCTATTTATCATTCATTTTATCTAAGGAGATCTGTTAGCTTAGGAGATATTTTTACAACATTCTTCATGCCTAGAAGTATATCTAAAATATATATTTTATATATTTTTCTATTCATATCAGATCATTTAAAAGATCCTATGTCATTCATCTTCAGCAGTCCCTACAGAAGAATTAAGGTATGACAAAAAAGCAACAAGAACAGGCAAAACAGGCCGCCCAGGTAATATACTAGTTGTTTCCCTAGATTTGTTGAGGATTTTGTCTCTAGTTTCATCAGACTCTTTTTATGAAGCATGCAGAAATGATGAGTACCTAAAATCTAATCAGGGCTTGCTTGCAAGAGTTGTTAGTTCATGATGGAGAGGAAAAGTTTGAAAACCCTGAGAAGGGGAAAAATTCCTCTGAATTCTCTCAGAATTACCTTTGAATTCTTACCAAATTCTTCTTCTCATGCTTTAATATCACCTTTAGAAGTACATGCTTAAAACTATAATTTTTAAAAAAAGAGAAATGAACACAACTGGATTTGTAAACAAAGTACCATATATTTCTGTACTATATCTACCTGATTTACTTTGATGGTCTCAGTAGATATTTCTGATTCTGTGATGTTTGAGAATGGAGGGATACCTTAAACAACACTTTTACTTATTTTTTCAAAATGTAGAAATAGATGGGTCAGAAATAAGAAGGCAGAGCCCTTTGTCCAATATTCCAAAGCCATTCAGTGGCTGAAAGGAAATTACTTGGATGCTATCATTTATCCATGTTCCACAGTTAAGAGAATAAGCTTGGGAAGTGACAGAAAATGTGCGTAAATTACATACTATTAAGAAAGGGTAATATTACCATATGAATTTATGCAACTGAAGGGGTGGGAAACACTTAATCTCTTTTTATCTAAAAACTTCTCACTTCTGCAAAACAAGACAGAACAGTACTAGCATACCTTTGACATGTAATACACATCTTATATTTGATAGAAAGTGCTTTATCTTACAAATTTAGTACAATAACTATCACAACAAAAATGTTACATGAGCGATAAATGAATGCGTTAGAAGTAGAAGTAACTGAGGCTCCCCTTAAAGATGTGTTTGCCTGAGCCTGATTGTGACTAAATTCAGTATTGTCCATTTTATATATTGGAAGATAAATAGATAAATAGAGAACTCCACTGAATTCCAGATTATTTTGTTACATTATTTAAATACACATAACATAAAGATGATGTAGTTCTTTTTAGCAGAATTTGATTAAATAAAAAAGACCTTAACTTCTATACATTTCAAGAATGCATAAGATATATACATTGGTAGTACAACACTGCCTGACAGTATCATGGTATGGTAGAGAAAGGGTTGGAACAAGTCTTTATCTTGTGTTTCTGTTCCCCTATCACCACCCCAAATTTTCACTTCTGCTGAATGTGTGATTGAAACACATGGTTTGTGAACCATTAATCTTATCCGTAAAATAATTTACTTCTGAGCAAAAAAATTGGTTATTGTTCTCAGCTGCCTTTTCCAGTTTAGTAGGAAAGGCTTCTGCTTTCAGATTTTGAGTTGAAGGTTCAATCCCAAGCAGTGTCTGAAATGGCAGCTACTTTATGGAAGTTAGTATACAATGGGTTAGGGACTTGGATTTGGTGCACTTGGGATAGTTTTCACAGCTATCGCAAGTCCCCATACTGGATGTTCGCAACATGTTCCATGTGAAAAGTACTTCTTTAAGACAGCAAGGGACACTCACACTGAAATCACTTCTCTCCTTTCCAGCACAAAGAGGTATATTCTAGCTATTGTTTGGTACTAGATTAGCTTTCTTATAAGACCAAAGAGTACTTGGGATCTCAATGCACAGGTCAAAACAACTTTAATTTTCCCACAAAATTAAACGGATTTTTACTTTAGAATTTTTTTCCAGGGTCTGTTAACTTGCATAATGAGGTCTCCATCTACCAGGTCTGTAGTGGAGGATTTGTATTCTAGCCCACTACTAAAGTTAATTGGTGTCATTTTTATATCCACAAATATATCAGTGCGGGAATAAAAATGAGATTCAACTAGTAACTAAACTACTCCACATACAGCCTTATTTGTGGTTTTCAATAGAAATAGGACAGATCTTAAATAAATTGATACTAATGGGAGCTGCTATAAAACCTCCCTTCATTTGTGAATTAGGTAATACAGCATGGATGAGCAGTTTTTTGTGTTGCTTTTATATTATTTTTGATGAAACAACATAACACATACATGAAAGAAATAGTTTCACTAGCTATAAATTCAGTAACAGCTGCAGTCTGACATGAGCATCTCTGGTTTAAGTTGATAGGCCTTTGAGTGGATGCTTTCTTTCTAGTACCTTCCTGGATTCTCTCTTGCGTACAAAGTTCAAAGCTACCTTTTAAAAAGTTGAAGAAGGTAAAGCTTGTTTGTTTGTGAGAAGGAGAAATTGAATCATAATACATTTATTTTCACCACCTCTTTCACAGGTGGTATATTTAACATTTTCATGTTAATATGGGATTAAAAAGGATTCTATTGTGTCTTAGAAAAATCTCTGTGGTTTGATACAAAGATTTTCCAATGCTATACTTTTTTCTTTTTAAATAAGATCCAGTATTAGCCTTCCTTTGAAGTTGTACATAGTTGCTGACCAAAAAGCACTTGAAACTTTGTAAACACAGCAGATCTCCTAAGCCCTTGGAGTTTAATAGGGATGATGAAACATTTTCTTCTTCGGTGGCAGTGACAGTTCTACGTCTTTTTCAAGTAGAACCAATAAGCCAGCATGGAATATTTTCATCTTCAAGTCACAACACTTAACAGAAACAAGCAACAAGACCCTCAAATTACATTTACACTGAAGTGGCAAGACAAGTGTAATCTAACTATGAAAGGAATGGTACACTCAAATGCTCCAAATTCTGCAAACTCATCCCAAGTATAATTTCTGTTGACTAGATTTCAACAGAAGAACAGTCATGCAAACAAAAACAGCCATTACCTACAGCTTTAAATACACCTAGCATTAGACAACTTTCTACAAACTGTAATGCAGATTTTGCTACAGTAACAGGAAATGCCATAAGTGTGAATATGTGATTACATTTTTTCACATGGCTTGAAGTGTTTTATATTTATACAACAAAATGCATCTATATGCCATGTGCATATGTAGCATGTATAGATGAGAAATAATGCATAACTTCCATGAACATGTCTCAGGAATTTAGTAGGACCCTTTCCAGTGTTTGCAATCATTTCCTTTCTTGAGCTCACTGACACTGAGAAAATAAGTGCAGAAATATTTCAGGCACCTTAATTTTCACATATTGTAATATTTCTCTTTAATTCTTTCATTTTTTGTTTAATTATATACAATGAAGAGTTTTATCATTTATATTTCCATCAATGTGATCACAGACAAGGTAATTTAAAGATAAGAAAATACTCTTAAGGAGAAATAAAATTAAGAAATATGTGTTTAAATATGTTTAAATATGAAGATAATTTTTGCTAAGACATAGCTGAGGTTTTCATGAGGAATCTTCCTAATTTTGTACCAGTAGAATTTCAAGATACCAGTAAAGAAAAATAAATGACAAATTCTATTATTGTTAATGCTGAACTCTATGTAATCTTTTAAAAAATATTCTCTGCAAGGTAACTCCATTCTTGTGGACAATAGGACATTATGGGTGAGGACAGCATTGGTAACCTAAATGAAAATTATAATCCACTGTTATTAATTATTATCTCATAATAAGCAGTACAAATAAAATGAAGTTCACAAGTGGCAAGTTCTGTATTTCATGAAGACTGAGAGATGTGGCCTACTATACTTTTTCACATGATTGGATGGTTGGCTTTTCTTATGGGTATATAATGAGGAAAGACTGTATAAATCCTATAGATATATAATGGAAAACTGAAGAAAATGGAAAGGGGAAAGGGGAAAAAAAGGGGAAAGGGGAAAAGGGAAAGGGGAGAGGGGAATGGGGGAAGAGAAAAGGAGAAAGGGGAAAGGGGAAGGGAAGGGAATGGGAGGGGAGGGGAAAGGGAAAGGGAAGAAGAAAAATAGCTGAGGATGGAGTATGTAATTGCACAGTCTGAACTCCCAAGCCAGGGTTAGGACTGGGTTGCTTGCAGATTCGCTCTTAAGCAGAGACACTGTGTCACCTCCCTTCCTGTTTCCTGAAACACCTGGACAATTACATGAAATTTGGAGTCCTGTTATCTCCCCAGTAACCCCGCTACTTATATAGCTCTGTCATCACTTCTGTTACTGTTTTTAAGAACTTGCTGCCAGGACTCAGCAGAAGCCCTACGGCCCCAAGGAGAATGAAGGGACTGCAGGTTCAGTCCGTGCCCTGAAATAAGAAGCAGGGATGTAGCCAGAAAGAATGCCTGCTTTCTGCCTAAGTATGCACTCTGACAGGTAACTGTTAAAAAACTGCCCCAAAGAATGCTTTTGTAAAAATTATTGGCATTATTGAAGGCCAACTTTTTATAAGAGTAGTACCATTTCCTAAATTTTAAACAAATTATTGTGGATGACTTAATTAGTAACATCCAGTAAAACATCCAGTAGAGAAGATAATTAGTTGATTGTCAAATGGAATAACAACAGTTTTCCCTGCAGTGAAATCTCTACCACTGTAATTAGGTTATGTCATACTTTACCCTGAAGAGAATATTAAAAACACAAGACCAGCCAGTTCCATCTACTGTATTTTTCTATTTATAGCGTAGTGCTAAATTGCTGCCTTCGTGATGCAGCAAAGACATCAATAACAGAATAACAGCTCTTCTGCTGCTCAATTAAGTTTGCTACATGGATATTAATGTAAATATGGATCTTGTAAGAGAATTCTGTTGACTAATCATTTGTAGAATAATAATAAAAATTATATGAATAAAGAGTTCTAAAAGAAAAAAATAACACAGAAGAAACAAATACAAGTAGGATAAAATAAAGTAGCAATAAAAATATCCACATGGGATATACATATATTGACACATTGAATGAATTGCTCATTTCTTTTTTTTTTTTTTTTTCATTTCTCATTAGTTCACTATTCAGCACTAAACAAAAACAAAAACAAAAACAAAAACCCCAAAAAACCAACCCCCCAAAAAACCAAAAACCCCCAAACCTTAACATCAACACTGTTGGATTATAGTTTGACGTGGTAAGAAGAATTGCCTACCACCTATGAGTCCATTTTGCAAAAAAACAGATACAAAATTATTTGTTTAGATCTTAGCACATGTTTGTTTGTGTTCATTTTTGTAGATAAAAAATGTTACTCATTGGTGTGAATACTGTTTGGTTTTCCATGTATATTTGATAAATAAGGAAACGAGTTGCTTTTATACCTAATGTAAAGTCATGCTGCATTTCTTTTGCCTAGAAAACCAGGTTGTATTGCTAAGTGAATCACTTAATGGAGAAAAAAGTACCAGAAGAAAATGGCTTTGCAAAATCTTCAGTGAGTTAGGTGAATCTTAAAATGTTTAACATTTATAAAATGGGAAACAGCAATAGCTTCATTTTCTCCCTGAAATAAAGGTAACAGTTAGGGAGGCTTTGGGTACAAGATTTGAGCTTTCTCTTAAAAAAAAAAAAAAAAAAAA
>VXBL01006150.1:89912-112320 GCA_013400195.1 Aramus guarauna | reverse complement strand
CCCCCTTGCAGCACTCAGCTCTGTCAGACATGGGAAGCTTCTAGCAGCTTCTCACAGAAGCCCCCCCTGTAGCCCCCCCCCCTACCAAAACCTTGCCATGCAAATCCAACACACTTAGGAAAGCAAAGGGGAAATTCCCATTCTAAATTTGGTTAGAACAATATGACTGATGTCATCTTTATGGTGAAGAGCTCCAAGGAATTCTTCCTCGTCATGGATAAGCAAAAAGTCAGTTTTATATGCTGTTCAAAAAGACAGCCTCTTTGCTACCACAACACCCTGTAAAACCTCAGTTCACTTACGACTCAGAGGAACGTCAACAACAATGCTCTTAGACTTTTTGCTGGAAGCTTCACATTTGAAGTCCTAGCACAGTGCAAGTCTACTTAGTGTATAAAATTCAGTGGGTTACCGACTTGAGGTGACACAACTATATGCCACAATTTATTATGTGGCATGCAGGTTTTAACATTTTAGGCAACAGTGCTTTGCAGAAGTTTGAAGGGAGTAATTTTTCCAAAAGTGAGTGAGAAAACACCAAAGGGAGACAACATTTAATGATACTCTGGTTCTCAACCAACAAATCAGATAAAGCCGTGAGGTTATGAAGTAAGATTGACTGTGTTAACAAGAAGGATAAGCCATCGCTTCCATCCTGAAAGCCTTGTAGACATGGAATAGTAATTCTAAGACAGAATGGTTCCCTGAGGCAGCAGGCCCAGGCACAAGCACCATCACTATCTTGAACCTAAGTAACAGTGCTAGTGTCAAAGAAATCCTGACAGTTTATCAAATGCTGTTGCTATTGAAAAATATTAGTGCATATATACTTGTTTTTCAGTCCTCAGGGTCTAGTAACAAAGATTCTTAGATATCTCAAATGCTATTTGACATTAAATCCCAGCACCTCAAATTGTCTTTGGAAACTCATCATCTGGCATACATGTAATTATGACCTCCTCCGTACTCAGTGCAGTTACTTATTGATGGCTTCTGTGATGAAAAGTCATAAAGTTTTCTAAATTTCTTTCCAAGTGCCATGATTATACATAGCTTTAATAGTGAATGAAAAATTTACACATGAAAATATGCTTGTAAATTAGCAATATTAGTGTTTTGCACTAGCTACTGTTTTGACAATGAGACGGATTAATCTCCGAATTACCACCATGGACCTCCCTCACCAATGTGCAACAACCAGGATCCAAAGATACAAGTTCTGAGATAGTTCAGTCCTTATGTCCACACAGGTCTGTTTTACTGCTGACACTACCAACAAGGATGACAGCTAAGAGGAATTGTGAAGGTAGCTTTGCTTTAACACAGATTTCTACCTTCACAGAGCAGCACTGAGAGAGTTTTTTCATATAACCAACTGTGCAGCACCCTTATTAAAACATGTTCAGTCATTATCAGCCAAAGCAAGATCACAGCCATTGACCTAGTAATGATGGAAGACTCTGTATTGCGTTATTCAATTTACCAAACACTTTTCACCTATAAGGAGACCTCAGCACACACAATTGAATCTGATCAACCCATCCAAGATATCCTTAGAAGAAAAATAATCCTTCAGGTTTTCCATCCTGTGAGTAGCCCTGTGCTGACACTCATTGATCAGCTATTATGGCTGAAATGTATGCTGAGTTTGACATTTTCTTCACCTGATGAGCAGAATCTTCCTGCATATTTGTATTTGAGAGGAAAATCTGGCCAGAGGATGTAAAATGCTCCTTTTCCCCTAGATGAATGTTCTCAAGATTGGTGTTCTGACAAGTAATGTTATCAGCTAAATTACTGAACCTGTCTGGAAAGATCCTGACAGGCTACAGATATGCAGAAAGATATTTTTAACTCTTTGCATTAATTCTGAATAAAACAAGACAGAACCTTATAAATATGGCACTGTAAGTGCATAATACTAGTATGCTTTCTCATAATCTCAGACTTTGTTTTCTTGCAGTTCATGTGTTGTCTTTTTGGGTTTTTGGGGTTTTTTTTGTGTCTAAATTTGCAAGATGATATTTACTTTGACTGAACTTTGTGATGTGAACATTTCATTTTCCCAGCTTTTGGAATATTACTGCCTTTTTTTTGTTTTGTTTTGTTTTTACATGAGTATTTCAGTAGGAATTTGTGTATTTGCTTTATTTGCTAGAGTTCCTGATTAGAAAAATACATATCTGTTATTTCTTAGGCTGGAGCATGTGGCCTGCCATCCAAACTGTGTTGGAAGACTTTAAAAGGATGATGATTTTTTGTATTTTCCTATCAAAACATTTTTTCCTTTATTGTTTGATCACTTCCATATATGATAAAGTTTTAATTTGAAATATTTTCTGAATAAATATTTGACATTTTCAAGTTAACTGAAGATATTTCATATATGAAAATAAACTAAAAATAATTTAATGTGTGAACATACAAATATGTTAAAAAGAGCTGAGGTTGATTTAGATATTCAAGTTAAATATGAAACATTGCAAGCTAATTGGGGTAAATGTAAAGACAAGATCAATGAGACAAAGGACAAAAGGTTTTGCAGCATTCAGGAATAAGAGGAATTAATGATAAGTTTCAAATCTCAGTAAGGTACTTTTGGCTCCAGAAAACCAGTGCTGAAACGTGACTTCATATCTTCTTTTTGCTTCTCTCTCCTGACAGGAGCAGTCTGCTCTTAGCTGAGCTCCTCTGTGGATGCTCAGAAGAAGCTTCAAAGTCATCTCTAAGGAATTAATCTCCTTTGACCAGTTTTCTTACCCTGCAGAAATCTGGTGCGATTTCAGGAATGATGCCAACAACCATCACGGATGATCAGTTTTTCCCTTTCTTGCTCCCATCTCTAAAACTCTAGCTTGTTATGTGAACAGCACAATACAAATAGCAGTTTCCCAGCTTCACCATATGTTGGGAGAAGAAGTTTTACATCTTCTACAGTTTTGTGTGCTTATCCACATACTTGCTTCGGTGCAGTGAAGGTGAAAGTGAAGAAAATAATTGTCAGGAACAATAAAAATATTTTCCCTCTCGAGAGAAATGAGTCAACACCACAAGCCAGCTTAGTATTTTACTGCACTGCCTCACGTCCTTCCTGCTATGCTATGCCACAAAAATCCCCTCAGTGTTTGTCTGTTCTATTTGTGCCTTGTTTCACCTTTGACCTTCCAAAAAGACACGTGCAAAAAGTTCTCTACTCCCAAAGAGAGTCTCAATGGAGTCAGTAGGGGTTCAGGCAAGCAGACCAGCACATTTTCGTGCACTGCATTGCTGGATCTGCAGATTGGAAATCCCCACAGAAAAGGAATTTATAAAGGTATGCTTCCTGAGGAAATAAAAAATATTTTATCTCAGCAAAAACTGCTTATGTTATACATCTCCTGTAACAACACTATGCTTTAATGGTGACTGTGTGCTGAAAAAACTTTTAAGTGTCCTAAATTACCATTCAGTAGACTGTAGGCTGCCACTATGGTACTCATTGGGTAGGAGACTTTGGGCAACGTGGTCTAGTGGAGTGTGTTCCTGCCTGTAGTGGGGGGGTGGAACTAGGTGATCTTTGAGGTCCCTTCCAACCCAAACCATTCTGTGATTTATGGCACAGTTCATTTATACATATAGACTACAAGATCTGTCTTAAATATATGTATTAATGGTAACAGTGCACTTTTGCTTGTAAAATTTAGAAAGAGTAAATCATGTAAAGATTCAGAAAACAGTCCAGAAAGACTACCAGAGTAATTTAATATATAGAAAGATCATAAGAAACATCTTTTCAGACAATGAGGAAAACTTACACTATCAATTTACTAAGATTTTTTTAAGAAAAATTATGTAGTCTGCAACTATTGGTGCACATATATGAGGTAGTTTTCTGAAAGAAGCCACCTTTGTCCTTACAAAAACAGTCTGAGCAGACTATATACTGATTATCCCACCACATGTAAAAGCTGGACTTTTTTTAGTTCTCCCATCATTAAGATGTCAGGGCATGTTCTCATACCATTTTGATCCATTCCTACCTATTATTCTTTTAGTATACTGCCCAGTCTGTCATTGCTCACCTTTATGTATAGAAACTCTGTACTACTATTCCCTTTTCAGTACTTGCAGGTTAGCATCTCTACCCATAGACTTTTGCCTTGAACTTCCTGACTTGAAAAGGGCTTTTTTCCTCAGACCTAGGCCTGCCTCTCTGCACCCATACCTGGGCCCTTGTGTACTTTCCCAACGATGCACAAGCCTTAAGTACTTTAACCTGGGTAGCATTAAGGGTCTTCCCACCTGCAAATCTTCGGCCTGCCTTTTCTTTGCAACTCTGTGATTTCTTACCCAAGCTGCTTTACCCAAGTGTTTTCCAAAGCTCCTGTGCAATTCTTCTCCCATGGTTTTCTCATGATGTTTTTCTTGCACCTGCAAACCTCAATTCTCTCACTGTTGGGTTCTCACGTGAAGTAAATTTCACTGATGTGAGAATCACCCCTTTGTTTCTTCTTTTTTACTATGTCCTATTTTGCAGGGTTTAGTTAAAGAAACTCAAAACTTAGTGAGTAACAACGTAGTGGTCATTGAAATATGCAGTAAGCACTACCTAATAATACATATGCGAGAGAGCTTAGGAGTCAATTAGTACATAATACTCATGACTGATGAAGCCTACTGTAATCCACACTAATATAATCACAAGCCGGAACAACCCAATTGAGTGGGTCTCAATGAAAATCATACAGTACCAGAAAAAAGTGTGGCAAAAGTCAACATTCTCATCACCTTCAGCTTCACCACCTGCTACACTGGAGGGCATGCACAGGGAAGAGATTACATAAGCATTTTTCCTGGCTTGTCCTTGGGAAACTTATTCCTTTTACTTTCCTTTTGAGTTTTTTGGTTTTTGTTTTATTTTTCCCCAGAAGTACCTTTCACTCTTAGGATTGATAAGTACCATCAATGATGATCCATTTGAGTAAAGCTTTGTGCATGTAAGTCTGTCTCAGCACCATTATGGAAAGCAGATAAGCAAAGATTCTGGACTTACCTCAGCAGCAGGGAAACCCCCTGACAGCCACACTGCTTGATCAAGGCCTGGTCTGCAATGGGCGAGCACAGAAAAAGTAGTAAGTAGTAAAATGATGGATGTGTTTTATTCTTGCTTTCCACATGCAGACTACAGCAGGTTACAGAAGCTGATATCAAAAGTTTGTGTAAAGTACATTGCCACAGTACTTCATGATTTGGCACGCTCAGCTCTTGCAGGCATTTGAGCAAGCTCCAGCGGCTGCTGCTGCTACTAGTATAGTTTGAGAGCCACACAGCCATCCTACTCACATCTGTGCCTGCAAACACTGCAGAGGATGCAGCAGGCAAACAGTATCTTAACAAGGAAGTATCTGAACAAGCTTCTAGCCTGACATGGGGGACCTCCACCCTTCAGTTATCCAGACATATATACCAAAATTATATTGCTAATTCAATAACCAAAGATGATCTGACAAAAATGATCTGTTTCATAAAAGGTAGAAAATGCATGGATGCAGATTATGAATTGTGGTCCTAATGACCACATTGGTCCTAATGACTGAGATACAAAATATTACTTAGTCATCTTACCACCTTTTAGGCTGGTATCATACACCATGGGTTTGCAAATGTGTGTGGTTTATGTGTCAAGGTGGTGGTAGTGGAGGAGGGGGGTGCAGGGCTGTCTCAGTGAGAAGCAGCCAGGGCTGCCCCATGCTGGATACACCCAGTTCCAGCCAGCTCCAACCCACCCACAGCAGGGCACGACTAAGCCCCTTAGCACAACTGCTGACACCTCTAGGAAAACCTACTTACTAAATGGTAAAAAAAATCTGCACAGCAGCTGTGAGAGAGGAGTGAGAAAAATGTGATAGAAACAACTCCGCAAACACCAAGGTCAGTGAAGAAGAAGGGGGAGGAGATGCTCCAGGCACCAGAGCAGAGATTCCCCTGCAGCCTTTGGAAAAGACTATGGTGAAGCAGGTTATTCCCCTGCAGCCTATGGAGCACCCCACACCACAGGAGGTGGATGTGCCCTGAAGGAAGCTGCAGCCCATGGAGAGGCCAGGCTGGAGCAGGTTTGCTGGCAGGACTTGTGATCCCGTGGGGGACCCACGCTGGAGCAGTCTGTTGCTGAAGGACTGCACCCCATGGAAGGGACCGATGCTGGATCAGTTTGTGAAGAACTGCAGCCTGTGGGAAGGACCTCACGATAGAGCGGGGGAGTGTTAGGAAGGAGAGGCACGCACAAAGCGTTGAGAACTGACTGCAAGCCCCGTTCCCTGTCCTCCGTGTGCTACTTAGTACGGGGAGGAGGTAGATAAGTCAGGAGTGAAGTTAAGCCTAGGAAGAAGGTGGGGGTGGGGGCAAATGGTTTTACTTTTATCTTTGCTTCTCACCATCCTACTCTATTTTTAATTGACAATAAATTAAATTAATCTTCCCCAAGTTGAGTCTGTTTTCCCTGTTGATGGTAATTGGTGAGATATCTCCCTGTTGACTCATGAGCTTTTCCATGTTATTTTTTCCTTTGTTCTTTTGAGGAGGGGGAGCGAGAGAGTGGCTAGGTGGGTGTCTGGCAGAGACCCAAAGTCAAATCCACCATAGAAATGCATCAGAAAAATTTATTTACCCCTTAGTGAAGAATCATTCCTTGTCAAGGCAGTAACAGTAACACAGTTTGAGAACTCTGATCCAAGGAAACTCCTTACCTACCACTTGCGTACCAATCACAGAATAACAAAGTCACAGACTGGTAGGGGTTGGAAGGGTCTTCTGAGATCATCTAGTTCAACCCCCCTGCTAGAGCAGCATGGCTTAGAGCAGGTTGCACAGGATTGTGTCCGGGCGGGTTTTGAATATCTCCAGAGAAGGAGACTCCACAACCTCTCTGGGCAGCCTGTTGCAGTGCTTGGTCACCCTCTCAGTGAAGAAGTTGTTCCTCCTATTCAGAGAATATGTGTACCAGTTTGTGCCTGTTGCCCCTTGTCCTGTCACTGGGAACCACTGAAAAGAGTCTGGTCCCATCCTCTTGACATCTACCTTTTAGATATTTGTAAGTATTGATGAGATCCCCTCTCAGTCTTCTCCAGGCTAAACAGACCCAGCTGTCTCAGCCTTNAGTGAGGAAGTTTTTCCTCATGTTCAGATGGAACTTCCTGTGTTCCAGTTTGTGCCTGTTGCCCCTTGTCCTGTCACTGGGCACCTCTGAAAAGAGCCTGGCCTCATCCTCTTGACACTCGTCCTTTAGATATTTATATGCACTTATGAGATCCCCTGTCAGTCTTCTCATCTCCAGGCTAAACAGACCCAGCTGTCTCAGCTTTTCCCATAAGAAAGATACTCCAGTCCTCTAATCAAGGACTGGACTCTCTCCAGTAGTTCCCTGTCTTTCTTGAACTGAGGAGCCCAGAACTGGACACAGCACTCCAGATGTGGCCTCACCAGGGCAGAGTAGAGGGGGAGGAGAACCTCCCTTGACCTGCTCGCCATGCTCTCCTTAATGCAGCCCAGGATACCATTGGCCTTCTTGGCAACAAAGGCACATTGCTGGCTCATGCTTAACTTGTTGTCCACCAGGACTTCCAGGTCCTTCTCTGCAGAGCTGCTGCCCAGCAGGTCAACCCCTAACCTGTACTGGTGCATGGAGTTACTCCTCTCTAGGTGCAGGACCCTACACTTGCCTTTATTGAATGTTATTAGGTTCCTCTCTGCCCCACTCTCTAGCCTGTCCAGGTCTCACTGAATGGCAGTGCAGCCTTCTGGTGTGTCGGCCACTCCTCCCAGTTTTGTATCATCAGCAAACTTGCTGAGGGCACACTCTGTCCCCTCGTCCAGGTTGCAGATTCCAGATTGGTAGGGGTTGGAAAGGACTTCTAGACATCATCCAGTCCAATCCCCCTGTTAGAGCAGGATCACCTAGAGCATGTTGCATAGGATGGCATCCAGGCGAGTTTTGAATATTTCCAGAGAAGGAGACTCCACAGCCCCTCTGGGCAGCCTGTTCCAGTGCTCTGTCAATCTCAGATTAAATAAGTTTTTTGTGATGTTCAGATGGAACTTCCTATGTTCCAGTTTGTGTCCATTGCCCCTTGTCCTGTCACTGGGCATCATTGAGAAGAGTCTAGCCACTTCTTCTAGACATCAACCCTTTAGATATTTATAAGCATTTATAAGATCCCGTCTCAGTCTTCTCTAGGATAAACAGATTCAGCTCTCTCAGCCTTTCCTCATACAAGAGATTCTCCAGTCCCTTAATAATCTTCATAGCCCTTCGCTGGACTCTCTCCAATAGTTCCCTGTCTTTCTTGAACTGTGATACCCAGAACTGGACACAATATTCTAGATGTGTCACTGATGAGTACATTGAATAAGAGCAGACCCCTGGGCCACACCACTAGTTGGGCCTCCAACTAGACTCTGTGCCACTTATCACAACTTTCTGAGCTCTGCTATTCAGCCAGTTTTCGTCCACCTTACTGTCCGCTCATCTAACCCACACTTCCTCAGCTTACCTACAAATAAGTTATGGGAGACAGTGTCAAAAGCCTTACTAAGGTCGACATCCAGTACTTTCCCCTCTTCTATCCAGCCAGACATGCTATCTTAGAATGCCATCACATACCATGAGCTGAGAATTTTATGTATACTGGATATTTCTTAAATCTGACAGAAGACAATCACCTTTCTAATCGCAGATGCCATAGAAGTGGAAAGATGAATGACAGAGTTGCAACTGCAAATAATGAGGGCAATCTTCTGCTCAATGCTTGGTGGCTTTCTCATGTTGATCATCTAATGTGAAATACGAGATGAGTTCTGCACAGATTCTCCTTTTCCATGTTAAAGCTCTCCATTCATGGGGATCTTCCTAAATGGTACAGCATGATGTTATGCTCATTCTTCTCGCGAACAAAGAGACTGTAAGTAACAGCATGTAACGAGGCAGATTACAAGCCTGTCCTGGAGTGTTTCCATATGTGCTGCCTACCCTGCATGTTGTCTGTCAAAACAAACATAGCCCACTGTGGGTGCAAGGGGCTTTCACAAGGATGGAGCACCTGGGATCTTTTAGAGATCCCTCCTGCTATCCTCCCCACAAGTTCTTGCAGCCTGAGATCAAAAAGACAAAAGGCTTCCAGTGTGTAACAGGTGTTATTTCCTCTGGTAGAGAGGATGGCTTGACAGCAGGCCATACGTCATACAACACCATATTGTATTACCAGTGTGACATGGTTAGGTAATTTATGCCTTGAAGTAGCATATCACATATGATTTACTGGATCCAAAAGTCTATGGCTCCAGTATTACTAATCCTCAGATGATGGTCTAAAAGAGGTTCTGTACTCTTTTGCAGGAGATTGAGTTATAGTTATCCTTTCTAACCTGAGGAAATTATGATATTTTCTAAACATATTGGCCATTGTTGTTCAATTATGATATGTCAATATATCATAAGTCAGACTATCCATTATTCTGTTTATCTATGTTTTAGAAATTTTTGGAATAGGGAATAATCTGAGGAGAAATTAAATAAATCTAGCCTAGAACAACTAGACTTCAGGTGTTCTTTACCAGTTAAATGGCTAGAAAAGTACATAGTAGGACCTGTACAGGGTAGTCAAATGTTGTAGAAAGAACTGTGTGTGTGCATTAAAGGAGTAATGAAAGAAAGCTACAAGTCTCCATTGCCACTTCATTAAATAACTGAATGCATAGAATTAAAAACTGGACGGACAAAGACAAAGAAAAGTGGCATTTATATGCAAAATGATGTCTGCATACAAATGTATAGGGCAAGTATGTAGAAAAATTGACAGTTTCCAGAAAAAGAAAGTATCTAAAGTATTTTTTTAACAAAAGAAAAAGAACAAAATGAAACACATATTCAATATAACATTTTATCAAAAGAAGTTGACAGTTTCTTTAAAAGTATTCTATTCTGCCAATTTTGAATTAAAAAAAGAAAGCCCTGTATGTGAAAATTTAGATATTCATTCTCTAAATCATACGATGCAGTCATTTTATTCTCACATGGAATACTTCCTTACATTCCATTTCTTTAATAAACTGTTTTTTATTTTTGAGATCCATGTAGAGTTTTAATCATCTCTGTACTTACAAAGTATCCTGGTCATGGCAACCTTTAAGGTTGCAATACAATAAATGCCACTTCTTCTTCCGTCTTCATACTTTACATACCTTGGTTATTCTGATGTCTTCATAAAGTTTGCTTACCTTTGTTGGTTTAGTATATTCTATCAGAAGTTCCTGCTTTTTAAATGTGATCAGACTTTAGATAAAATTTTTTGCAGTCATTTATTTACATACTAAATATCTATTAGAATGAAAATAAATTTGGGTTGGGAGGAGTGTTGGTTTTTGGGTGTTGGGGTGTTGATATTTTTCTTTTAACTATGCTGTTCCGTCAGTTTTGCATTTTTAGTTTTTCCTTGTTGGGAAATGGCCTGGGCACATACTTTTGTATCCTTTGTGTAGTCATCCTATTCCAGATTGAAAATAATTCAGAATTGTTAAGTATAACCTATCAATGGCACAAATAATCCTACAAAGTCTATAGCAGTGCCTGATAAATGATCTCTTTTGACCATATGGGTTAGCAAAACCCCCAAAAATCAGTCTCACTCTACTTTCCATTATTGGAATCCCAAAAATAGAGAGTAATGAGAGAGGTCATTCCAGAGATCAACTAGTTGAGGATGAAATGTTTTAAATAGAAATGTGGTTATGATTCTGGTGATCTGAGGACAAGATCTGTGTTCTGGTGGGGTCAATGAATGAGGAGTGCAATCCTCTGAATAGTGTTCTTCACTATGTCGTTGTTAAATGCAGATGCAATCTGAAAGTCAGCACCACAAAAGCACAGCACATCTGTCCATGAAGATTCAAGCTCTGTACTTCAATTTGACTTTCAGGATTTATTTCCTATACAGAGTACCATACAGACTGCTTCAATTGTACTGAAAGCTAATACACACCAGAATTACTGGGGATATGCCATATTCAGTGAAAGTAGGCATCTGAACCAATAAAATTAGGCTCTCTGTTCTTGTGATCACGTAACAGCATGAAACCGCAATCCTGTCAAATTAGTTAACTGCTAGTGAATTCCATCTGCCATGAACACCTTGAATAAATTTAAAGCAGGTCAGTAGCTCATTGTAAATCCTATATATCCCTTCATTCTTTCTGTCTCTCTCTCTCTCTTTCCTGTTACTGTTGTACACAGACGTAATACCTTGTTAGGGCAGGTTGTGCTTACAGGAGAAACACAAGTAGACCATCAAAAAAATTAACAAACCTAGCTTCAGGAAAATGAAGCTTGATTGTAATCTTTCCGTCTTTACTCAGGAAAGCCTGCTAGACTTCTTTTGCCGTGCCATTCAAGAGAATTTTCCTTTTTCCATTTTTTAAAGACACTATTACCATTCTCTTCAACAAAGTTTCCAATTTTTCTGTTACCTGTTTTTGGGATGTTATGCCTTTTTTTTTTTTTTCCTTCTGTCTTTTATCTAATTTCTAGTCCTTTTTTTGTTATCCTGCCTTCAGGGCCAGTCTCTGAATTTAAATTACAATGATCATTGCATGTTCCCTTCAATAAATTATTATTTTCAAGAATTTAACAAAATTAATCTTTGCGAAGTAGTATTTCCACACTGCAAAACTTAAATTTAATAAGCAGACATAGGTAAATGAAGAGGGGTAGAGAAATCATAGATTTTGGTTACAGATATTAATAGAATTATGTGCATCTCTGGTACAGTTTTGATGATCGTCTTAGTTAGGTAACTGGAATTTAACCACCACTTCACAGTGGAAATCTTCCTTACCCATTTTCCTGAATCAGGACAATTCCTTTAATACTCTTGAGCTGTATTTTCTTTAAAAGTAATTGTTGATCATAATAAAATTATCTCTTGGCTATGTTCAAAAACATTTAAATAAAAGCAGAAGTATTAAATAAAGAATGTAGAAGTGTCTACAATACTTTGCTATAACATTGCAAACTTTGTGTTCAGACATATGTATAAATAATTGCATATGTGTGTGTATATATTTGATGAAGGAAGCCCTTTACATAACATATAATGCTGCCTACGGCAGCAATGAAATATGATTCCTTTATCTGTTTTGAATTCTAACATGGAAAAAAATGACCTTATCTTTAGGTGGAAAGCAGTTCATTAATTGTTTTTACCATGTTAGATTTCAGAGGCTCTTGAAAAACAACCCAGAACAACAGTTCCAAAAAGTTGTATCCTGGGAGGGAGGAAAAGAAGAAGGAGTTTCTAGGCAATTATTAGAGGCATGAGGCCACCAGACTGCAAAAATAAACACCATAGTACGTCATCAGATTTGTAGCGATTAAATTTACATAAATATTGTTAGGAGTATAGATTAAAATGATCAGCATTAGATTCTGCATGAAGACATGTTTGATCATGAACTGAAAAATAACAAATTAGTGGCAAGGTTTCAAAGTAAATACCACCCTTATCTCACTCATATATGCAGTAAGACATTTGTGTGGATTTCAAACAGCTACAGGAAATACAATCCCTGAGCAATCACATAACTCATCTGCCAATTTTATGTTACAGAAAGATAGGATGAAATGACCTCATTCCTTTTTTCTACACATCCAAAATTACAGTATTAAACCAAATACTTTAAGTTTAAGGGATCGGTGAGTAAGGAGCAAGTGTTCTTTTAAATATTATTTTCTCTCTCTTCACTTCTCTATGTGGGTGATATTAAAAAATTAGTGTTCATCTACAGCAATATTCCTCTAACAGCTGTATTTGCTATAAAGGCAGATTGTTATCAGCTAGTACAAAACTGAGTAACAGAAGATAAAAACAGAGAGGATTATCCTCTCTGTCTTATCTACATGTGTTAAGTCAGGATGTCTGAATTCCAGCAAGTGGAGTTAAAAAGCAGTGGAGTCTGAGCTCATTGAAATCCTGTCAGTTTGTCTCTCTGTGCTCTTTATTTGGGAACAGAAGTTTGGAGAGGGAGCATCTACATTCCAGGCATACTCACCAGGAAAGGTGCAACTGGCTTTTTTGAACAAACCAGGCGGGCAAGGAGCAGTGTTACTGACAGTGATAGAAGAGCAGAGAGGAAATGAAGTTAAAGTTAATATTCTACCCATCTAGCATATAACTTTACTTCTCACCATCATCTCCCCTGGACATTTCCCTCTGGGACGAGAAGAAGTTAAATATAAGGAGGCAAACATCATAGATGTCTCTGCACCTTCTCTCTATCTCCATCCAGTGGGAAAGTATCTTGTCTCCTCAAGCTCTAACAGTTATGAACACACGCTAGCAACCACAATACCAAAAATACTTACAAAAGCACAGCTGGAGAGGAAAGTAGAATTTGTGGAAACTAATGATGTTGGTAACAGAACTTGAGAAATGGTATCCCTTGTTCTACTTTGAAAGTTACTTAATTAGTGATGATAAACACTGTATTGTCTTAGTTTGTGTAATATTGCATATCTATCTTGATTAAGTTCACTAATAGTAAGGAGTAAAAATTCACTACTGTCCAAAATCAGAGAAAGAAATCACCTATACCCCTTGTTTACATTTGATATACCTTAGACTTGAAGGATCAATTAATGTGAAAAAAATGTTGGGCTTTGTTTTGGTTTTTTGTTTTTTGTTTTGTTTTGTTTTTTTTCCCCCCCCTCAGTACAACATGATATGCTTCTGCTGGGAATAGTGATGTAGAGCTCAAAGTCAATTCTGTGATGTCTAAGGGACTTCTTGTTTGTGTGTTCACAAACACATCAGTCTTCTGGAATAGAAGATGCCTTGAGGTGGGGCAAGCAGTTAATAGTCGATTGCAACACATCTGTACCAGAGAAAGGCAAACAAACAAACAAAAAAGATCTGTAGTAAGATCTATGCTACCAGACAGATCCTAAGGTATAGAAAAATTTTTAAAAAGGGAAAAAACAAGAAAGTAAGAAGGAAGGCTATTGCAAAGGAGATGGATTAGCTGTAGGCAACTGTCTGAAAATGAGCTTGGCAGCCTTTGTTCATGGTCATGTCCTGTTCTGGGATCTTTCAAGAACCTGCAGCCAGGAGTTTCTTAAACTATGGAAAGCAATGTAGGCAATTAGGAATAATTTGCTATTTATAGAAAATAAAACATTTTTTACTCAAAAGTTTTTCACAAAGATTTGTTTCTATTATTATAAAATACTGGGTGAGTTAATTTTTAAATTAAAAATTATTATTTTATGCTTAATTTTTTTATCTGCTATCCTATTTTTTTGTCTTTCAAATAAAAAAAGACATTCATTTTTTTAAAATTTTTGAGGTTTTTTGTTACTTTCAACATTTCTAATGGATATGAACCTTGAAAAACTGCGAATTAGGAGCTGAAAAGTTGAAAAAAAGTGACTGAAAAGGAAAGAAAAATTTTGAAACTACAGACATTTTATATATGGGTGGGAAATGTGGGACTTTTAAAATGAAAAATTATTTTTATGCATTGATATTTTTATTAAAAATAGAAAAATTAAAAGGCTAGAATATTTTCTAAGAAAACTATAAAATCTTCCAAAAAAATGTTATCTCAAGCTATCTTTATATTTATGTTTTATTGCCATTGTTATGCTTCCAGTTTAATTTTCAAGTGTTTTCAATAAGATAATGGAAAATTCCTTATTCTTCTCTCTTAAAAATAAATAGAAGTTCTGATGTTGCTAAATTCTCCCAAAGGAGAAAAACACAGAATCATGGTTTTTCTCTTTGGTATATTCTCCTCTCCTTTTTGATTTTTGTAATTCTTGTGATAAAGACTTCCAGGAGCTAACCCTCCTTTAATTGGAAACTAAATTATCTATCTGGTTGTGATTATTTTATTTTTTTTAATTTATTTTAGAAGGAGTGCTATGTGATGCTTGGGTTGCACCCAGAAGCATAGCTGAAAAGACATTTTAAATAGACTTTGGTTGTGATGGAAGAGGATAGGAATACGCTCGATGCACACATAAGTGGTTTCCTTCACCCCCAATATTAAAATACATAATTTTGTCTGTTAATGCTGCATTTAATGAAACCCTTCTATGGAAAAAGAAAAAAAAAGTTGGTTTAGTGTTTATGCATCCATTTATCTTTACATATGGAAGTGTAAAATACAGACAGAGGGTAAAGGAATAGGTAAAGCTATGGTCTGGCTAAAGTAATTTTGTGTGCAGTAAAGATATATATGTATTGCTTCAAAATGCTGATCAGGACTTCTCAACTCTTTCTGGAAACACTGATTTCCCTAGTTTCTTGGAAATGTTGATCAGGACAAATTGTACCTGAGAACTTCAGGACATTTCCTAAATTAAAACTGGAAAACGCCTTCAGAAAATTCAATTACTTTGGACTAGGAGAGGGCAAGGATCTACAAAGAAATGTGTTAACATTGTCCAGACTAAAATCATTACATGATTTATTTATTTACATTTATTTATATTTTTTTATTTTATATATGCATATCATAGACAGATCATTAAAGAATGTAATGTGAATGCTCACAAACTTATCTAGTAAACTGATAAGACAGATAATGCCACAGAAGCCCATTTCAAGAGAATAAGAAAAAAAATGACAACATGAGACAGCTGATAGCAATCAGCTTTTAATGCTTATCAGGCTACTGAAGTTTAAATATATTCTGCTGCGCTAATGTCCCCCCATCTTGTTAACAGTGCCCAGGTACAGAAATAAAATGATGAAATCCAATGACCTGATTTAAAAACAAACAAACAAACAAAAAAATCCAAAACAAAAAAATCCCACACAGTTGAAACCCCTTCAGTTTCCCTAAGTTGCTTTTTCAGAAATGAAGCCATTTTTAATTTTTTTTTTGGTCAGATAAGGAGTTATCTCAAAAAGTTTTTACTGGTTTTTATTTCTTTGCTGTTGCTTTACTAAATGAAATTGTTTATTACAGTAGATCTTTGATAAACATAGTGTATCTGGTTTGGAGATTTGGGTTTTGTTTGTTTGTTTTTAATTTCATGTTTTTTTCAATTTATAAACTGTGTGCAGTTTCTAGATGCTCTCCAATAACCTCTGGCATATCTTTGCACAAATGTCCTGTAAATCTGCCATGTGTAGTAGATTCAGTAATTGCATCTTCCAATCTATGGAACCCATAATGTGGATGTATTGATAAAAGATAATCTTACATTGGAATGGCTAATTTTAAAATCATTATGACCAAAATAAAAAGATGCTTAAATGTGTTGCGTTATAGTATACTGTTCAATCTCTCAATTTTCAAAGTAAGAACACAAAGTGTTTAGTTTGCTAAAGGTCTTTCTGTGTCAAAAAATCTTAATGAACTCTACTTCATTTTTTCTCTCATTTTCCAAGGTGATGCTCCGGCCTTCCTTGAAAGAATATTTCCCTAACTTTGAAGTCCACAGTTACCAGTAAAGAAAATTTTTCATTTTCTATTACCTCTGAATAAATGATACTGCCTTTGCCTTTCCTCGCCACTATGTAATTTTTGAAAGGTATTCATAAAGTCTTAAAGTCTGCTACACAGAAGCACCTATGTATACTGACAAAACTACCACAGTAAGGGGTTGTTTCACCAGAATGCTCTCATACCGACAAAACAGTGCTGACCACCTACATGGGAGTACACAGCATATACCGTATTACAACGGGGGGTGGGGTGGGGGTGGGGGGTGTTGTCTGTGTGTTTGTTGTGTTTTGTGGGGTTTGGTTGGTTGGTTGGTTGGTTGATTGGGACGTTTTGTTTGGTTTGTTTTTCCAGCATAGATTCTTTTGAATAACTTATACTGCATTAAATATTTTGATAATTTTAGAACAATATAATTTTCATAGGTCAGTAATAAATTCTTTTATGGCTACATCCAGATTATTTTGCCATCGGAGCTTCCAGCATAGTAACTATATGATTATTTTGTTTAAACTCAGAGTGTTTTCCTGAAGAGATAGCACAGATGGTTGGTACTCTTTTGTTATCTTCTGTCACATCAGTTTGGAAACATCTGGATCAGAGGACAGAAGGAACTTTGAAATCTAATGTAGCTGTTGCATTTACTACAGCAAAGTGGTTTGTTTTACCTTCCTCTTTTACTGCAAAGGAAGACTACAGCTCTTTTGAAGTTTTAGAAATCTTTTGGGAACCCTTGTAAAAACTAGACTTATTTCTGAAAATTGAGATAATTATATTATTTTGTCTCCCCACTTCTTGTCAAATGATAGGTAGGCCATTACCCTGTGGTCTTCTAGCAGGGATAAAATAATTCTATTGTCTTCATAACCGGTGGGTATTTAAAAGACAAAGTGCAACTACGCACACATTGGTGTGTACTTGTGGGTAGAATCATAGAATCATGGAATCATAGAGGCATAGAATGGTTTGAGTTGGAAGGTGCCTCCACAGATCACCTAGTTCCAATCCCCCTGCCATGGGCAGGGACATCTTTCACTAGATCAGCTTGCTCAAAGCCCCATCCAACCTGACCTTGAACATTTTCAATGATGGGGCATCCACAACATCTCTGGGCAACCTGTTCCTCTCAAGGCCTCATTGTAAGGAAATTCTTCCTTATGTGTTGCTCCTTGTCCTGTCATTACAGTCCTTTGTAAAAAAAGCTTCTCTAACTTACTATCCCCCTTTAAGAACTGAAAGGCTGCAATGAAGTCTTCCCTGAGCCTTCTCGTCTCAAGGCTGAACAACTCTCTCAGCCTTTCTTCACAGAAAAGGTGCTCCAGCCCTCTGATCATCTTTGTGGCCCTCCTGTGGATCTCCTCTGACAGATCCATGTCTTCTTGCGCTGAGGGCCACCAGACTTAGATGCAGTACTCCAGGTAGAGGTCTCACAAGAATGAAGTTGAGGGTGAGAATCACCTCCTTCGACATGCTGGCCATGTTTCTTTTGATGCAGCCCAGGATAAGATCTACATTCTGAGCTGCAAGGGCACATTACTGGCTCATGTCCAATTTTCCATCCACCAGTATCCTTCTCTGCAGGGCTGGTCTCAATCCATTCATCCCCTAGTCTGTACTGATACTGGGGATTGCCCTGACTCAGTTGCAGAACTTTGCACTTGGCCCTGTTGAACTTTATGAGCTTCACATGGACCCACACCTCAAGCCTGTCAAAGTCCCTCTGAATGGCTTCCCTCACCTCATGTGTATCAACTGCACCACCCAGCTTGGTGTCACCTGCAAAACTTCTGAGGGTTCACTCAATCCCACTGTCCACGTCATTAATAAATATATTAAATAGTACTGGTCCCAGTGCAGACCGCTGAGGTTTACCACTTGTTACTGATCTCCATTTGGACGTTGAGCCATTGACTGCAACTCTTCAAATGTGGGTAGCCTGACAATTCCTTATCCATCAAATAATCTGTCCATCAAACATATATCTTGCCAATTTAGAGACAATGGTGTTGTGTGGGACCATGTCAAAGGCCCTGCAGAACTCAAGATAGATGACATCAATTGCTCTTTACTTATCCACTAAGGTAGTCACTCCATCATAGAATGCCACCAGATTAGTCAGGCACAATTTGCCCTTTGTGAAGCCATGCTGGCTGTCTCTAATCACCTCCTTGTCATCCACATGCCTTGACATGTCTTCCTGGAAGATCTTTTCCATGATCTTAGCGGGGCACAGAAGAGAGGCTGACTGGTCAGTAGTTCCCAGGGCCCTCCTTTTTAAAAACAGGGGTGATGTTTCCCTTGTTCCAGTCACCGAGAGCTTTGTTGGACTGCCTTGACTTTTCAAGTATGTGGAGAGTGGCTTGGCAACTACATCAGCCAGTTCGCTCAGAACCCTGGGATGCATCTCATCAGTTCCCATGGACTTGTGTGTGTTCAGCTTACTCAGATGGTCTCAAATATGATTTTCTCATATGATGGGTAAGTTAGGGAAAAGTGCTTCCTATTTTGTCCACAGTGGCTTTATCTTTGTTTCATATGTGTTTGGGACTACAATGTCTCTAGGATCAACATCACTGCTATGCACAAAGCGCATTTCTTAATTTTCCCAGAGAAACAAATTAAATATGAAAGTTTAAGATTTAAAATAACAAAGTAAACAAGCCAAAAGACAGTACCCAGTAACAAATGATAGAAGAAAGCATCTAGACTGGGAAGGCTATAATCCTATGCTGCACAATATTTCCAAATATTTTTTACATGTTTCTGAGATAAACTTTTTAATTTAGCAAAACTCTGAATACCATCTAGAAGCTTGGTTATGCAGGACACTGACAGGTTCTAGTGTATTGCCAACATTCTTTAATGTCCTTCACAACTTTAATTCTTTAGGAGCAATAATGCTTTAACTAAGTCATGGGCAGCAAAACAACTACTGTTCTTCCTGTGATATACATATTCAGAAGGCTTTGCAGTTGTTTTTCTATGGTATTTTCCTTGAAAGAATAATCTTTTTTCTTTTATTTAATAAAAGTAGAAAATTGACATAGCAGCTGAAAGAGACTTTGGAAGAGGATTAAGGAAAGGATTCTGAGTGGAAAACTGCACACAGTTCACTAAATTCTGATAGCTCATCCACACCACATGTGCAATATCTTTTAACCCTGAAACAATAATTTGCTTTTTATCTTTAGAAAGAGAGAACAATAAACCAAGTAGGTTGTGTGCTATATATCCAGATCTCATCATTTTTGTTCACTTAGGATTTGAGACACCAAAAATATAGCAGTGTGATACTTATAGGTTCAGTCCTTAACTCCACTGGTCATCAAGTGGGTTCTTTTGGAGCAAAAAAGGTAGGTGACTAAGTTTTTCTGTAGTTAGCTATCTTGCATCTTCTGTGGCAGATGGCACTAACTATTCTTGGAAACAAGATACTAAACTAAAGGGAATTTGGGTCAGTTCCAGCAAAAACAATGTATATATATTGTAATCTCATATTGATGATAATAGGCCCAGGTTTATAGGAAAGTTTTACACAGTTGTTTGTTTTAAGACAATAGTGAGTCATTTATAATGTCCTTTCATACAGCATATGTTTGATCAAAACTAAATGAAAATCAATATATGTACATGTAAAAGATATGTCTTCAAAATATGAATACTAAGGCTATTATTTTTTATTGTTTTTCAACACTGTGTGAAAACAAATTCTGAACTTGTAATAGTACAGAATATTATCAGAAAATACAATGTCATCAGTTAGTACAATATTTTTTAAGGTCTTCCAAAATCACAGTTACTATATCTAGCAAGGTATCCTTTTTCAAGTAAGGTGGCATTTGATTGATGAAGTTAATATTCAAGTATACAGCTATTGAAAAGGCAGGGTGGTGACATGTGAAAACAATGGTCAAGGAGGATCTGTTCTTTGTCAGACAGTAGTTTTATTGGCTCAAGTTTTTCATGACTGCTTCCTCCAATCAATCATCAGTGATTTACTACAAGCACAAAACAAAATACACCTCTCTGCTTTATAAAGATGACAAGGGCATTCAGAAATGCCCTGAAGATTGAGGACATCCCTTACTATCGGACCATGAGGTCACCTTTGTTACACCTTAAACTGTGATGTCATCAAGATAATGTGTACCCTTATACTAACAAAACACAAATCTAGTAGAAATATATGCAAAAGCTATGACTTTATTAATTCCTATGTTATAACCCAGCCATGCTGAAGGTCACTAGGGACAGAAGTAGGGATGCTTATTTAGAATGCAAAATTTTCCTGATATTGTGTCTCTTGTTTGTTATATTCCCTCTAAATCACCCTACAGTGATAAATCTAACTGTTTAGGGTGTATCTTTGGCAGGCTGTCCTTTGATTAGGCAATTTATCTTTAACATGCCCAAAAAAAGATGTTCTCCATGAACAATAGTTGGCAGGTAAGTACTTGTGCTGTGAATGCTATATTGTACTGACTAGGTAATAGACGCAGAGAGTGAGATCAGCCAATACTAATGGTCCTTAATAAATGGCCATACTCTGTATTAACAATATATACCCACCAGTGTACAGAGGAAAGAATCTGGGGGATCAGGACAGTATGGACACATTTTATTTCATATTAAATAAGATTTATCAAGATCTTCAGTAAAACATGGTTTGTATTAGACAACATGTCCTGTGGAGATGTAGAGAGTCGAGACAACAAGATGGATGCTGATTATTTTATAAACTGTGTGAGACAAGTGGTCTACAGTTATGCGCGAATGCATGCAGCTATAATGGAGTGGCCCAGATTTACATTAGAGCTATATGAAGTATTAGTTACAAAATTTAAAACACTCTCAGATTCAACTCTCTTTCATTTTTTTTCAGCTTCCTCAGAAACAGCAATGTATCATATAAAATTTTATGCACTAGTGGTGAAGACTTATTTTTCCTGGATTTCAGCCAAAATTTCAATACAGCTTTTGGTGGTGACTATTTGATTTTTATCTTGCTTTGTTAGCTTTTATTCTACAGTAGAAGTTGCACAGTTTTCCTGCAGCATGTTCCATTGTCTATGCCATGCACTGAAGAGGGTCAGCACAGAACATCTTGGCCAAAATAAGTAAACAAATAAACAAAATCTAAAATTCCCATTATTATATAGCTACTTGTCCTTGAAAGTTAACTAAAGTGAAAATGTCATTTTATCAAACCTAATAAAGTAAAAAGTGGATTTTGTACAATTTTATGTGAAAAAATACCGGTTGCCATTAAATAATGTAGAAAAACAAAACTGAGGGGAATAAAATTTCCCAAAGTGGAGAAGAGGGATTCATTGTATAAATGAATCATGCTTTTCTTTATGTATTAAATCCATATAAATACATAACCAGTTATTGAAAGAAGATATATTTTGCTGCAGTGTTACAAGGCATCCTGCCAGTTGTGTTGTGGACTCAGGGAGGAGTTTTTTACAGCAGGTTTTACAGCACTATTCAAATCCTAGGACAAGTCTGCCCAATGTATATATTTAGAGCAGTCTCTCAACTATATTTCACCTACATCTTCACAGATTCAGTCAGAATGAGACTGCATGAACATGCAAGGATGTTACTACCATCATCAGCGATTGTCACTATTATCATAAATTAACCTTTAGCACTTTCACCAGACCAGGTTGCCCAAAGCCCCATCCAATCTGACCTTGAACACTCCCAGTGATGGGACATCCACAGATTCTCTGGGCAACCTGTTCCAATGTCTAACCATCCTTATCATAAAAAAAAATTCTTCCCTATACCCAATCTAAATCTATTCTCTTTCAGTTTAAAACCATTGCCCCTTGTCATATTGCTACAGGCCCTGGTAAAAAGTATTTCTCTGTCTTTCTTATAACTCCTCTTTATTATATTGAAAGGCCTCAGTAAGGTGTCC
>VXBL01006150.1:71142-83781 GCA_013400195.1 Aramus guarauna | reverse complement strand
TACTTTGCTTTTACCTTCCTTTTTCATGATTAAAAAAAAAAAAGGACAAGGCTTATTTAGATTTTTTTTTAGTACAAGATAAGGTTTCTGAAACACCTGTTCAGACACCCAAAAGAACAATCAGGCATACAGCCAAAGGGGCTGGGGTGGGAGAGACAAAAGATGAAAGATGATCAGGGTAGTAATTAATACTAATTTTATTTATAAGGTTCCATTACCCTCTCTACCAAAGTCCCTGTTGGAGGATCCATGGAGCTTAACATCATAATTAGACAACTGAAGACACAACTGAAAATATTTACAAAGAACACGAATGTTTCACAAACAGCGTCATTCCTGGGGCCTAGAGAGGGGCAGCAGTGGTAGTGAAATATCAGGTCTGCATTGCTGACATCCACTGAAAAAATACTCACTCCTTTGAGTTTGTAGGCCCTCTAAAGGGCCAGGAGGGTGGCTACCTACACTCCATAAGGCAACAAACAAAAAATAAACAAGCAAAACCAAGAAACAAGGCACAATGTTAGGAAAGAGCTGAGCATCCTAATACCCTGAGAGCAGAATGACAAAGTCTGGCAGCCTAGAAGGAAGGGAGACTATTGTGAGTGGTGGATGGTTCTGAGGTAGGGACATACCAGCAGAGGCAGGCAGAGAGGGAGGAAGGCCCCCAAGAAAAAAGGAGACGTTCATCATACAGGACAGAAAATTGTAGTTCCTGCTGTAAAGAAGAGTTTTCATTTTTGTTATTAATTGAGTAGAACTGTTCTTTTTTTGTTGTGTTAAAAATAAAAGTGTATGTAGGAAGTTTGGGGGCAGAATGTCTGTGGCACTCATTTTGGCTGGCAGGAACACTACGAGCCTGCAGGGAATTATGTTGTGTTCAAAAAATATGGAGCAGCTGAATATAGGTATTTCATAAGGGCTGAGCTGTATATACTCCAGGATTTCAGACAACATCATAAACACAATGAAAACGATCTTCCAGTTCTGAAGCAAGTGGAAAATTTCATGAGTGTCAACAGGTCTATAGACTCTGAAGTGAGGCCACGCTTTTAAGGAAAACTGTGCATATGACAACCTCTTGCTCATTATCTATGTCCTTAGTGTGTCTTCAAATTAACTCCATTACTATTACTGAGACTTTTCTGTTCATATTGCTGAGAATTTTCTATTCACGTGCTGGTAGTTTCTAGGCAGCACAGCAACGGTCCAGCTGCTGTGGGCTCTGTTAAGCAAGTGTATAAACAGCAAGTCATTGCCCTGTGAGTATATGGTTTTAAAAAGGCCCTTTTTACTTCTTGCAGTATTACAGAGCAACAATACCTGAGAGAAAATGTTATGAATAGGATTGGGTTTGTGAATCACCAGTAGAGTACATTGACAGAGGCTAGGTATCTTGTAAACATGCACAGTCCTGCTGAGGTTCAGTAGGGTAAAACTCTAAGAATAAATGTTCAGCAGCACTGAGAAAGCACCCTAGTCATCTGTTTCAATGCAGCCGTGATAGCATAAACTGAAGGAGATTGCCACATTCTAGTGAGATTGCAATTTGGACTGCTGAGCTTTCATTGCCAGAGGGGATGCTTGGGAAGCAATGAGCTTATCTTTACTTTTAAGTGTAAATTGACAGATAGGAGTAGAGAGTTCTGCCCTCTCCCAAACCAATCTGAGGTGAAGACTTTAAAGTCACTCTACACAGTAGAACTGAATGCTGACAAACAGGAATTCTTTACTGGTGGGTAGTTTGAGTGAAATTCCTGTCTGAATGGAGCTTCAAAAGCAACCAGATACTCCTTTTTTTTGAAAGACCTCAATAAAGTTTTTTACCTGGTAGAGACATTAAGCAATCAACCTTGAAGATTAGGCTTTTAAGTTAACTTCTAACTCACTAAATAAATTGCAGATTCTCAAAAGTTCTTAAATTCTACTAAGGTTAGCGCATCCTTGGAAGTTTAAGAACAACACAGACATAAAGTGTGGTCTTAGGGACCTGCTATTTCTGAGTAAAGGGGCAGTGTATGAGATAAGATTTCTGTTAACAATAAGAAGTATATACGAAAATTTCCAAATCCTGTGATGAAAATGTGATCATATAAGAAATGTTTTGCAGAAGTAGCATCCACAGCTGTTGATGTTTTTCCTCCAAACAAGTGCAAATACAACTCTACTCTGATGTATTGTAAGGAAAACATTAGAATTTCTAAGAAGAGACAATTAAAAAAAGATTATGACCTATTTTTTGTGTAACAAAAAATAAGTTTTCATGCTATGAAATATCTGTATATATTCTTTTTTACCTGAAAATTTTAAAAATTCTTATTTGAGGCTAACAATATAGGGTTGCTTTTGGTTTTGGTTTTGGTGATGTTCTCTGTCAAATATGCAAAAGTTTAAAAACTATAAATTAACAAAATGTACAAATTTTTTTTCTGGCATTTAATAGATAGTTCATGCTAATCTTAACATATTTTATTAAAATAAAGCCATAATTAGTTTTGTAGTTCTGGATTGCAAGGGTATCTTTACACTTATTAAATTAAGAAATCATCTAGTAGAGAGAAGACATTATCTTTTTCCTTCTAATAAAAAGTTAAGTATAATTCTACAGGCCTGTTTGAATTTGTAATTCCTCTAGCTTGTAGCGTACGTTATTATCAGAATTAAGTCAAAAAGTAAATGTATTTCCTTGTTCCCAAGTTCTTGCTTTCCTCCTTGTCTTCTATTTGACATATAATTTTTGGTTAAAGTGAAGATCATAGAGATCACAGGACAATGCAGACTGGCAAGGACCTGGGGAGGCACCTGTGCAGAACAGGCTCAGTCCTTGGGTATGGCCAGGCTGCTCCAGGTTTTTCCCAGGCATGTGCCCTCTGTCACTTCCTTCAAGTCTCTGGTAGAGTTTTTGTACACTCCCAGTCCCAGAACATACCCCTGAAGTACCCATCTTGTTATGAGCCTCCAGACTGACCCATTATCTATTATCCTCTGAGTGAAGTGGACTCACTCTATCATTTTCCCAGTGACCGAAGTGAGCCACTTTCTGTATCTTCCTTTTCTGCACTGGAGCTCTGGCATGAGTTTCTTGTTTAGCCAAGCTTATCTGTTGATACATCTACCTGTTTTCCTGCAGTGGACCATTCTTGCATCAGACTAGCCAGCTCTCCTGACCTCATTTGACTTTCAGAGCTGCCTTGCCTGGTTTCTGCTATGCCAATTCCCTGAATAAGATCAAATTTGCTCTAAAAGTAGATTTGATCCTAAAGTCCTCCCCTCCTGTACTGGATCCTGAATGCCACTACTACATCCAAGACAATCATTTTTTTTGTCACATACCCAGCAGGTTCTTCTGTATTAGTAAAGCTAACCATGAGCAGATCCAGCTGTGTGCCACCCTTGGTTGGACCATCCAGTACCTGTATCACCCTCCAGAAATCTTCTTGCTTGTGTTTCTATTAGAAGATTACGCTTGTACTCTCCTAAGAGGTAAACTTACAATCAGGTCAATGGGCATCCAAATGAGGAGACACAGCTAAGCACTCAATGCATTTGTCATTATTTATGATTCGTGGACATACTAAAAAAAACCCCAAACTAATCAACAACCAAAACAACCAAAAAACAACACAAGAAACGCTTATTATAAAAAAGACTAGTGGTTTAATCTACCTTGTAAATGTTATTTAATGAATCTAATACACAAAGATTCAAGCAGCTAGTTATGATGTGTTTTAAGGACCAGCTGGACTTCTTTTAAACCTCATACTATATGTTTCTGGAGTTTAAATGCTTCACAGAATAAAAGCTAGATCTTTAATCTCAGTTTTGAAATTAAGGTCACTGAATAGTTAGTGCTCCCATGTTGTCATCCTTGTGTCCACCAGTATGCTCTCCACTGTTAGAACAGAGATCATGGGACTGAAACAAAAGATGACAGCAAAGACAGATGTGCTTAATAAAGGTTAGACAGTTTTCAAGAAGCGGTTTCAAGCATAAATAAGAGGACTGAACTTATATGTAATGGGATTTTCCAAATTGATTTGAGAGCCAAAAAGTTGGAAAATATATTATCGGTCCAAGATGCCATGGGGACTATATTGATATATCAAGATAAATCCTTTCAATGCCAAATGAACAGAAAGGTGAATATGATGAGGGTGAATGAAGTTATTGGCATTCCAGAATGCCTGGAATCCAATGCTATCGAACTTCTTGAAATGATTAGAGAAACAACTCCTGGCAAATGTTTTGCATTGTATGTGGCATATTCTTTAGTCAGTGGCTGACTCACCTAACAGCTCCAATGAGAAGTCACTGTAAGACTCATTGCTTCCCTCTTCACGAATTCAAGAGAAGTGAATTGGTTAATTGACAACTGAGAGATATCAGCAAGCAAAATATGGGACATCCTGAAAGAACAGAACACACAAATCCCAAATATATGAACTTGATTCCTGAATTAGGCTGACAGAGTTCTGTAAAAATGCAGGAAGTGCCCAGATTTATAAGGTTTGTACTATCTACAAAACAACTACCTGCAAGATATAGCCATGGTAATTATTCTCCTTCCCTTCACCATTATTCTGAAGGACTATCAGCTTCTTTGTGAGCTGCAGTTGAAAATTCACCTTCTCTGAAAGGTAAATGTACTGATTTTCTATATACTGTTGCAAAGTGCAAAGTGCTTCTGTTTTGTAATTATCATTGTTTCTTTACTTTGAGTTGCTGTAATAAATTATTATGTTTACGTACTCTTCAACTGCATGTAGGCAGTATCAGAGGTTATATTTTTCTTTCGACTTTTGTTGAGCTGGAATGCACAGATGCCATGGGCCAGGTAGTCCCAGTGCCAGCCTGAGAAGGGCAAAGAGTCTTGTCCTGGCCATATCGGATGGGGATAACTTATCTGGGGCTGTGCCAAGTGTTCTGTTACTTACCTGAGGCAATAAGAAGAGCCTGAGCTGAAGTTTTTAATGGTGATCTAAATAATGGCTCATAATGGAAGAAGATATTCATTGTTATGTCACCAAAAGAAACAGCTCCTTGATCACCACATCTTTAGCATTATATTAGAAGTATGTAAGACTCAGCTCCCAGGACTCTACAATACTAGATTAAACTTCTTTCACACTGTAAACTTTTCAAAACTTAATTTATTTTAATAATGTTAGTTATCTGGAATTGGAAGGGTTTTATTTGCTATTGATTCATCGTAATTGAACAAGTTGGTCATTAAGTAGTCTAGAGATTCTGGTTTCTTTTAAGCAGCCATTTTATTGTACTTCACTCTCATTATACAGTTTAAAGCAAAAGTTTCTACTTGGACTGCTGAAGGTCAGACTATGATATTGGGGGAGCTCATCTGGAAATACTCATGGGCCTGATTCTGAGTTCATAAAACTGTTGTACATCTGGTCTAGTACTAATAAAACTAGTATAGAGGAGACCATAATTAGGGACTTAAAAGACAAAAAACAACCTTTGTCTTTATTATACTTTAAAATTTAAGGCTTAAAATGAATTATTTAGAATCCGATGGTTTCGTTGCAGTCTAGTGGCCTCACTGCATGAATGAATTTTGCTCTATAACACTGTGGAGACTATTACCCTCTATCGCATGTAGAACAATATTGGAACATACACTTACTAGGTTCTTTCTCATGCAATTTATAAAGATGTGTTTAAGTATTAGAATCTGGCAGAACATGGAAAGCATTGTATATCTCTGCAACTGACGGTTCTAATCACATTTCCTAGGTTAAAGGTTGGTTGTATCATTGCACTGTCTACTTACAGTCATTGTGTTGGGCATTGTACAAACATTTGTAGGAGACATTCTAAACAGGTAAGACAGTCCAAGAGAGTGTGTATGGGAAAGTTTTTTCTAGTGTCAGCTGCAAGTAAACGTTAGTGAAAATGAGAGCAGAAATGCTTAATTTTCCAGTTAAGTTCCCCCTGCTCTGAAAACAGCTTCAGATTGCTTTTTATACTCAGAATTTTTGTCACAGAGGAATCAAATTTATCTGTGACTCATTTGGAATCTGACAAAGCATATTGGGATTTCTGGATAGTGTGTTATTCTAAATCCAACAGTGGAAAGACAAAAACAAAATACTACATCTTGGTTTATTAAAGTTACTTGAAATCTGCAAGCAGTCTAATAACAATAGCAGTATTATTATGTCATGATATATCAGACAGAAAATAGACTCTATATGATCTTCTATGGATGGTTTTGGATTCTATGGACAATAATTAATGTGCCCTGTCAATAATATGTAAGAGCAATAAAATCTGTGAGACACTGACATGACCTATGCACCAGTTTCTTTGTGGTATATCCAGTGCTGCACGTTGAAAGCAAGAAAAGTTGTCTATTTACAGTAGTTTAATTCCATCTTTTTCTGTTTTTGTAATTAGCATTTATGAATTTGTAGGTTTAGAAATATTTCACTCTAAGTAATGAGGAGAAATATTGCAATGGGTGGGCACATTATTTTCTGATTGTGAGTTTTTCCTTTTGAAGAGTATCAGTGTTTGAGATTCTACTTAGAGAATTGTTGATAGGAAATTTTAATGTGGAACATTGTTCAGAAAAGTAGGAATTTACATCTTGTGAAATGCTTAATGAATTTTAACTTTTAAATATTTTTAAAATATTTTTTTTTTCTTTTGCACATCATTATAGTATTTTTCCTATGAAACTTTGAAGCCATTCTATTGAGTATGCAAACTCTGCAACACATCTTAAAATATTGCTTTCTTAGGCAATATTTTCCCAACAGCAGTGTCACTTTAGATTTAATTTTGTTCATCCATAGGCTTTAATGTTTCTTCACCGTCATTATGCTTGCCAACACCAGTACTGGCACTATATAGCTGTGTGAAACTGTATCACTTACCTAATGTCATAGCAAATTGCTGAAAATACTGATCATTCAGACCCAGGCTGTGCAATTCCGCTCATCTATCCTCTCTACAATAAAGTTTCACTTTGACCCAAATTTCCCTTCACTGCTGATAGATCTAGTATTGCAAATCATAGACTTGTAGACTGCTGAATCATGAAAACAGGTTTGTAGGAAGGTGATTTCCATAAACAAGAAATGGCTGTTACATTAATCTGTCGGTACATCCACTATTTTTTTCCCCCTCTTATTCTTTCTTCATCTTTCTTTTTCTTTCTTTTTCTTTTTTCCTCTCATCTTTTTCCTGTATTTTGCCTCTCACAGTTCTTGGTCATGTTCAAAAATATGCATATAGGTGTCAAATTTTTGCTAGTAACTTTATTGTTGATCTAGATTCTGAAGAAATGTGAGATAATTCCTACTCATAGTTTTCTACAGATCCATGCAATAATTCACAGAGGGTTTTACACAGTTTGTATGCAAAAGGTTATGGAAATTCTGCAAGTTTCTTTTCATCTTGAAGTTATGTTAAGGAAGCACAGGCATTGTAGCTGACCAACCCCTGCTCTGCACCTCAGCACATTTACTTCTCCACATCTGAAGGTATGACTCCAAGAATATCCTAACTTTTGCATTCCTTTTCTTATTACATACTCTTTTCTATGAATAGTTTAGCTGAATACTTTATAGAATTAAATTGAAAGGTTGCTGAGAATATTACAAGTTATATTCTGAGTCTGAAGTTTCAGTGGAAACTGAGAACTCTGAGTTTAAGTACTATGTACAGCTTGTACCTGAAGAATGTTACAATTTAAGAATAGTGTCCTATCTGTGGATATCCACATATTTCTGCAGTGAATGGTGTAACAGAGGCTAGAGCATAATAAACAGTCCTGCCTCCAATTATAGTTGCAAGAAGTAATAGAAAGCACCAAAGTGAGGATAAATGTTAATTTAAATAGGCTATTGAAAACTAATCGGGCCTTAGGAAACAAACAAACAAACAAACAAACAAACAAACAAACAAACAAACAAACAAAAAACCCCACACCACAACCAAAAAAACCACCCAAAACCAAATCCAAAAACCTGAGAATAATTTAGCTTTTCGTGAAAAACTGAATTATACAGAATAAGCATTCCTATTTTCCAGACACTATGAAATGCTACTGACAAACATTCCTTTGACTCTCTAAACCAATTATTTTCTCTGAAGATTTTATTCTTCACTTAATTTGTATTTAAAAAGTATTTTTAAAAGTCATATACAGAACACTTTAAGTTACATAGGCTTGGTCTATTGATTCCAATGGTATAAAGCTTTTGGGTTTAATTTGTGGAGGAATTAAAGAGATACACATTAAATCCTAAAATGAAAAGGTGAAAGTAATCAGATAGGTAAGCCAAGAAGGTAGAAGAGATTTTATGGTTCGTGAAGACATGATTTGATGTATAAAAAAAAATCAGCATGTATCACATTAGTCCACGAATTAAAAATAACATGCTTATCTGACACACATTCCACCAGGGACATAACCGAAGACTTTTCTGTCTTTAAATCATTAGTATTATAGAGATGAAGGTCATTATTAAAAGACCGCAAAGAGAACTACGATGTTTTTTATCACAAGGTACATCATTATCTGCCTTAAGGAGTTCTGCCATCAGTCATCTTTTTTCCCAAAAGTATCACCTTATTCTCTCATCTTCATAGTTTTACTTTATTTTTAACAGATCACTTCTTTTTAGTCAAGGATATAAAACATATGCTCAAGACATATCTTGTAGGAATTAGTGAAAAAAGGCTTTAAGGTGAGAACAACATTGTTTTTTTTTCCTTTCATTTCAGAAATCTTCAATCTGTAGTCCAAGTGTAAAAGAAACTCAACCAAAATATCAGTGGGTGGATTAATGAAACACTTGTCAAGCTCTTACCAGGTCCTCTGCTTAAGAACAGAGCTGAGGTTACGCATTTGGGACCAATCCTGTTCTCACTAAATTAAATGGCAAAATCTTGTTTTATCTTCAGTTCTGCAGACCAGAATCTAAATCCATAGTGGACTACAATCTCATAAAACTTCAATGCATGTTTTAATGTACACTGAAATCCCTGGAACTTTTCAAAGCCTACATGAACATCGGTATTAATATACTGGTCAGACATGTGGTCCAGTCAGGCTTTCAAATATAACACCAGCTATTTCAGTCAAAGAAATAATAATAATGCCAACATATATTGATGTTGGATACACAGTACTTCATACTTATTCTCAGGTTGATAGCTAACAATTACAAATATACTTTGACTCAAAGACATGAAGCTCCTTTTCCAGGGGTTTTTGTCTCCTTGACTAAAATTAAGCAGGTGCCTAGCCAGAACTAAGCATGTTTAGTAGAGTCACATTAAGGAGTTTTGTTCCTTAGCTAATGCTTGTTGCTCTAGTGAAATAACAAGAGATGGTAGTTCTATGAAATCAAACATAAATAGAGGTTGAGGGAGAGGGACACAAAGGGAAATAGCTTTAGACTGTCAGATCCAAACACTCTGACCCAGGCTCTGCAGTTTAAATGTTCAAGACGTCAACCTGATATTATTAGAGATAGATGCAATTCTTTTGTGCTGTGTGAGACTGTTAACACATAAAAGGTCAGGAATAATAAAGAAAAATTATGGTATTCCGTCATACAGGAAAAAATACTTTCTCAGTAATGGAGATCCAAAGACCTATTTAGCCCCTTGATCAAAAGAAAAAATACAATTAAGAATATCTTGTATAACAACTTAGTTTGAGCTTCATTTTCTTGTTAAACTTTTTTTTTTAAAAAATACTACCAGATACAAGTAGTACTACCCAAATAGTTTCAAGTACATACACTCAGAGATATGGTTGTTATTGTTCTATAAATGAACATAGTTAATATATAAATGGGACTGTCCTAAAATAAGATTTTTTTTTTTTTCTCATTCTGTCATGCTCTCTGGGCTACAGTCCTTCCCCAGGAAAAATTTCCATTATGACCCATGAGACATTTTGCTCTTGGGTGTGTACCTAGTACTTTGTATGCAAAGGAACTCCATTTCAGCAACCTGAAAATAAAAATTTGTTTCAACAAGTACACTTTTAGGCACCTTGCGATCCAAAGGAAGGAAACACCTTCTCAAAGATAAACTTCTCTCATTTTGTATGGAAGCTACTTCATATATATGCCTGCAATTCTTTCTTAATTTATCCCATCATATGCAGATTTGGAGTATGTGTTATGTATAGACACAGACTTTGAACAATAGGCAATTACATTTTACATACAGTGAAAAGAAAAATACATGTCATCTTTTCCCTGTCACCTTTTCACCTGTCTGCTTTAAGATATGATTATTGGGAAATTATATTAATAGTGGTACTATGCAATTTTTCATTTGAATGATTTCCTTCTTCCTTAGAATAAAGTTTTTAGCTCTGACCAGTTTCAATAAGGAAGGTACAGATATGGGGAGCTTGTGCTGATGAAGCTGCATCACACAAATTAATGATGTGAAGATACCAGGGCTTCAGAGCTCCTTGCAGGCACCTCGTCTTTGCAGGATTGGTCCTTTTTGCCTTCCAGGTAGTTACAAATTGCTGAGTCATCTTCTCAGTGTCTTGCAGGAGATGTCAGACTGTCCTAGGAAAAAATACTCAAGACGAGTTTCATGAAATATTTCTTGCTATGTTCTTTCCCATGTGTTTTCTATTCCTCTTCTCTCATAACTTTTATTTTGGGATGGGATGATTCAACCTCTTTTTGTTCATTGTAGTTATAAATAAGCTACATAAGAAAATGTCTCCTGCTTTTTTTTGGAGATGTTAGTCCACAAAAAGCAGAAGTCTGAGGACTGAAGGTGATTGAAAAAAAAGAAGCATGTGCACCCACAGAGACCTAAAGGTGGAAGTAAAATAAGATGGTATTTTGCATCTTAAAACTGTCAAGTTTGCAATTTTCCTAGGCTTGCCTTTTCCTTTGCACAAGCTTCATTATCATTATTTTTAAAATGCCCAACCTCAGCCATACTTTTCATGGGTGGCTTTCAAAAAAGAAATAGATTATGCCGAAAAAGAAGTGCTGGTGATGTATAAAATAGCGTATTTACTACTACAACTAATTACTAAAAAGCAGATATGCAAATCACGTGTCTTAGTTGGGTACAGGTGCAGTACTGGCTCTATGTTGAACTTAGTTATTTCGCATAATAGGTGTCATAAGATCTGGCAGGCGCTGCAGCTTGTAGATTTTCTTAATTCTGATACATCTTTATTTCTAAATTAATGTTTGGAACATTTTATTTTCATTTCTTGTGAAGTTCCATGTGATTTTGCATCCCCATGGATTTTCTCCCAGTTGGTATCATGTGACCGACTTCGCAACACTTTCTGATGTTGAATTCACCCCAGCCTTCTCTAACTTTAAAAAGCATAGTGTAATGCACAGGATGCAGAATGAGTGCTTCATTTGGGCTTCACATAAATTATGGCGAAGTGATTTCTTAACATGCTATACTGCACAAAGCTTTGGTACTCATGAAAGGTAATATATATCAATATATTATAAATTGTAGAATTTACTTCTGTGAAGAAATTTACGGTGAAATGTAGGAATAAGACATAGTAAGCTGGAAAAATCTAAGTCAAAGAAAAAATAAAGGGAATGGCTGAAGGTCAAAAGGAACATAGGAATGAACGATATAATTCCAATTTGATAACGAGTGTTAAGATGTTAGAATACTTAATTTTCTATTGCATTTAGCAATGGTTTACTGTGTAGATAAAATCAGTTTTGCAAACGTTAGTGACGCCATATTTAGTCGTAAATTAAAGTAACACTCATAAGTGATCTACCAAAGGGGAGAACACCACTGGGAGGAAATATTTAGCTTGCTCTGTTGCCCTGTCTAAATAATACAATAGCCCCTGCTTTTTAAATAAAAGGTTGGGAAATATTTTTACTTTTTTTATTTTTTTTTTTTCTTCCAGACACCTCCCCCCCCCCAACGCTGAATCTTCATGCTTTAAACTAGGTCAAACTCAGTTGTAGTGAACCTTAAAGAAAAACCGTCCATGCTCGGTACCAGGTGCATCAAGAGATCTCCATCGCCTGCACTCTTTCAAGGCTAGCGCTTTGCCTTGCGTAGGGTAAACCTCGGAGCTGAAACAATACCTGCGAGCGGGCGATGCCCCCTCTGTCACTTTTAGGATCGGAAGCTCCCACCTAGCCCTTGTTCGGAGCGGAGGCTGAGTGCTTCCCCTGACCCGCTGCCGTGCGGTGACCGCGGGCCGAGCACGGCCCGCCGCGCCCGCTCTGCGCCCGCCCCGGCTCCTTCGCGGCGCTCCGCCTGCTGCCACGTTCCGCTGCGGGGCTGGGGCCACCCTGGGGCGGGCGGAGCGCCCCGCTCAGCCTCCCGCGGGCCGCGGAGCCGTCCTGGGTCACGCTCCCTCCGCAGCCGGTGGGGATGTGTCACCTCGCAGGCTCCGTCAGAGGCCCCTCTGGCTGCGCTGAGCTCTTGGAGAGCCTTAGGCCCGCGCTGTGCCTCTGCTTTGGTTTAACCTGAAGCTTGAGCCTTAGCGTCAGGAGGTGGTTACAGCTCAGCAAGAGCGGAGTAACAGGGGACCAGCAAGCCAGAACTGGGATGGGAAACGCCTATCATGGAAAGAAATCATCTTGATTCAAAACATCCCGGGGGGGGGGGGGGGGCGGGGGGGGG
>VXBL01006150.1:42043-60928 GCA_013400195.1 Aramus guarauna | reverse complement strand
AAAAAAAAAAGGGCAAAAAAAGCAATGTATGTTCCATTGTATATTTAAAAAAGGAAGTGTTAGAAGATATGTGAGTAGGAAAGAAAGGAAAGGAAAGTGAGGGTAGAAAATGGGTAAGTAATGGGAATGGAAGAAATCCTCAGCAATGAAAGGAGTCCTGTTATTCAGATGTCTGGTGCAGTGTCAATTCAGATGACGCTTTCTTTAGTCATTGAGGATGAGATTTAGTTGCCTAACCATAGCTGGCTCATGCCTTTCTAGATGTCCTGAGGTATCCGCTCAGCCCCAGGCTACTCTTCTCTTGTACCGTATCTGCTAGTCCCACATAAGTATTTCAGAAAACCAAGAACATACACAGATAAATGTGCAATTGTGTTTAGGATTATGAATTGCACATGTCTGTATTCTGATGTGTCTAGAACTTTGCCTTTCCTCCTTGCCTTTCCCAAAGGCAAGGATTTTTTTCATGTTATGCTAATTATATCTGAATCTAACAGAAAGAGCTCCCTTAATCAACACTTGTGCTTAACTATCAGCATAATTAGATTAATTATATTTTGGAGACTGCAGAAATTGTATCATGCATGTATGCATCTGCATGTGTTGGAAGTGACATCATCCTTGTCTTCATATTCTGAAACAAGCTTATCAGTTGTGTTTTGTTTGTTTTGTTTTCATTTTTTCCTGCTTTTCATAGATGATACACAGATTGATGGAGAAAAGCTTATGCTACTAACAATACTCCATCCACAGAATCAACTTACGTGTTTTCCTGCTCTGACACCATGCTGGTGCCTCTGACACAAGGTACAGGGCACTGCAGAAGTGATGAACTGCCTTTTTCTTTGTTGCTGTTTTGTTAGGTCACCTTTTTCTGTTTCTTGGAAAGGAAAGATGGACCCAGGGTTCTGTGTAATATAATTATGCTGAGGTGAGGTGTGTTTTCTGTTTTTGTATTATTGACATCTTGACCATTATGCAACCAGTAAAGATTACTGGCAGTAATACTGTCTTTTGAGGTCAGGGCTATTGATTTTGGAGTATAAGCAGATATGATATGATAAAGCTTATGGTAGTAATTTTATTTGGATTTAACTTTTAATATCATTTGTTTTGGACAAAAAGTTTGAGATACATGAATATGCATTTACTGAAGTTATTTGTGTATTATGTTCATTAAATCATTGCTGCAAAAGACGTTCTAAGTGTTCTGCTAGATAAGGGGTATCATGCATGAGAGACTGCTCTTACAGATGGACGTCTCTGTCTGTAACCTATCTATCATGGTTTTAGAAAGTCAAGAGAATAGATCTTGTTTGTGAGCCAGAAACATTTACCATAAATAGAAGATGAAGCGATCTTCAAAAGTTATCCTAGTAATCACAAAGAAAAGAGCAGTTTCATGAAACTGGAAAAAAAAAAGATCCAAAAAAACCTTAGTCTGTATTGTTTCATCTAATTTTATTAATATATATGACCCTAAGCAATACGCCATCCCTGTAGGATGGTATCCCAACTCATGTGAACTGTAACATCTGTTTATGGTGTTTCACTGGCTGCCTATATTTTGTTAACTTGGGGAAACAAAACAAAAATAAATTATGCCAACTTGAGATTTTCATAACATAACCTCACTCTATGTCTCTAAAAGTGGTAGAGTTTCATTTATTGTCATTTATGTCTCAATCATATAAAAATTTTGATCCAGATAGAACTTGGGGGATAAAAAAGAAGATGACTAATAATTACGATAATAATAATGGTGGTGATGCCTTACGATTGAGTGAGACCACATTGTAAAGTTCAGAGGAAGTAGATTTTTTTTCTTGCTCAGTACTCAAGGAGAAAATAACAGGAACAGACTGGACAATGTAATGCTTCTTTGTCTGCTTTGCTATTAAGCAAAGTGTTTTTAGCAGTGTTAGGAGGGAACTGAGATGGGAAGACTACCTTGCAGAAGAATGTTCTCAGTGACTTTTATGTGGTAGTAACTTCCCTCCTTACTTGTAGCACCTACCTCTCACTATTAAGTAAAAGTACAATTTTTAAAATCAGTTCTCTCATAAGGAGATATGGTAATTTCCAAAGGGTTGTTACGTGATAGTGGCTAAGATGATGTTAGCAATGATCTGAGGTTATTTCACCCAAGTTTCTTTGAGTAAGAAGTATTGTATTACTGGTTGCAGCTTCAGTTCTACATCATGTTTTCTGGTGCTACGTGATGTGTTTTGGGTTTTTCTTGGGAGGGTGGGGGTGAGAGGGTGTGTTGGCACACATGGAGGAACACCTAGTGATTGTACTGTCTCATCATGTCTGTTGTCTTTATTTTGAATTGCTAAATGGACATTTTAAGTTGCTGCAAATTGCAGTTATCACCTTCATCTACTTATCCAACCCTTTCTGTTAGTACCTTTGAATTTCTTTGTCAGGGAAAAGTAGCAATAATTCTTGATAGTATGTGGCTTTAACACCATCTATATACTTTCTTAATGTAGAAAGTGGTGTAGTTGTGAAACCTGTTGTATTGGGAAGTCAGTTGTTAATAATGCTATCTAACAGTATAGCTTTATGCTGCTGATTTAAAAAAAGCTAAATGTCTGAGTTGTTAGTTAATACTGCATGCTCTTGGACAGAAAGTTTTTTAACTTTTGTTTATGGCAGCAGAGGATGAATTGAGGAGAGAAACAAGCCTCACTGTAATGCTTGTGTACTACTTGTGTACTACTGAGGACTCTGCACTCAGGAAGAATTTTCTATGGAAAAAATTAGGTTGATCACGCAAGTCCATCCCATTCTGCTGCCTGTCTGTACAAGACAAAAGCTATAGAATCTTCTTTAGTGGTTGGGAACAAGGAGTCAGAGAAACTAGAGCTGATTTAAAAACCTGCATTGGTTTCCCCTTCAAGGAATTAGCGGCTGCTCATACGTTGGGGGCAAGCCCGCGCGCGATTCCACAGTGACAGCTGCAGTGGAGTGAAACACACTAAAGTCTGTGCTAAGAACGTAGGTGAAAAATTCCTCTTTCCTGTGGAAATTTTGAAATAATGATGATCATTTGACTAAAACTGTCTGTAACTAGTCAGGTAAAAGGAAGCATCTCCTGGTGAGAATTTGTGAAGGCTGTCTTGTTCAGCTTGCTTATCTTGCCTTCAAAGTTGGTGATGAAGTGGGAAGTAGCTTAGAGAGTTTTCCTCTCTTGAACTTTGAGAAGAGCAAACCAGTTAAAGAACGAAGAGTGTATGTGTGTGTGTCCATTATTTTTTCCATAGTCCATATTTAAAGTGTAAGTAACTCTTTGTCTCTCAACACCCTCGTACAAAAATGCCTTTCATATTTTTTTTTTCATTTGTAAAATGTGTTCCTGTTGTAATACGTAAGTAGAGAAAGATGACATGTAAACATAATTTGATTTTTATCCAGTGAAGCCCTGTAGGAATGAGAACTGGTAAAATCTGGGGGAAAAAACCAACCAAACAACCAAACAAAAAAGTGTAAACAGTCTTATAGGTGTCTATTCCTTGTTACGGGGAAAAAAAAATAGAAATCGAGTGTGATGGATGTCTTCAGACATTAGTGAAACAGTAGCTGAAGTGTTAATTGGATTATATATCCCTGAACATCTCTCTTAATCCCTGTAGCCCTTTACTTGCCCACAGAGGAGCTACTGTGCATTTGATGTTGTAAATAAGAAAACAGGAGTAGTAGGGAGTACTAGATTGGGCAGTTTTATGAGCAAAGATAGCCATTCAAGAAGAGCATTGCACTGCTAGATTGTTAAACTGCTTCTAACAAGTATCAGTTTATGCCTTTCATCAGCAAAGATTTCACAAGGAAGGCAGTGGCCAGGAACCTGAAGGAAAGGATACAATTTTTTCCCTCCCCCTTGGATCAGGAATCAAGTCTTTGTCTCATCTTTTTTACAAAGTAGGTTTTTTTTTCCCCCTCTTACAAATTTTGCAATGTGTTTTAAACTCTAGATTGATTATAAATATATAGATTAATGTGGTTGGTATATCCCAGTAGCTACATGCAAATCTTAATGCCAAAACTACATTGAAAAACGAAGTTATTGTATGAGTAAATTAATGGAGAAACGGAATATTTTTCCCAAAAATATTAAATTGGAGTGTTGATACAGCAATGTATCAGTTTTAGACTAACTCTTGTAAAGTGAGATATAATTGTCCTTGCTGCTCACTTTCATGGTGGTGTTTGAAAACAACATTCTCATCATTAGAGTGTTAGAATTAGTGAAAGTACAGAGGAAATCTCCATAATTCCAATGATGTGTATTTCAAATTGAAACTATTCAAGCCTTTCCAGTAACTTTATATTATTTTAAGTACTAATTGCTCATTTAATTTTTATATTTGTATGGTAATCAGTAGTTATTTTTTGTTTGGAGAAGGCTATAACACGATTTTTATATATGCTTCCCAGGAAAGACTGACAGCACGCTCCTCTACCCCCCTGCTGCTATGTAATCATTGGAAAGATTTCAAAAAGTGGTAATTAAAGCATGTGTGCACTAGAAACACACACATCATTATTAAATATAGCAGTGTGAACTAATTAATTTCATTGTGCTATATTAATCAAATAGTTGCAGTGGCAAGCACAGGTGAAACATAAAATAAGAAGAGCCAGCAACACACAGGTCATAAGCTAATATTGTACATGCAGGTATGAATCTTACAGGATAATAGCCTCCATATTAATCATAGGACACCTAGGACCAGCTGGCATTGTTTATGCATTGCTAGCAATACTTTTTCATGTGCTTCTTACATCCAAGTTCATCACCAGCTAAAAAGTGTAAATAGTCAGTCAAAGTTTACACAGTTTGAGTCGTTTCCTCTTCTTCGCAAGAGTATATGGTGCATATATCATGCAAGTCTGTAAACAAACAGCAAAATCTACTACCTACTGCAGAAATAGCCGTTCAAAACATTTTAAAAATAAAAGCAGTCATTTTTTTATAGTCCTTGAAAATAACAGTGTGGTTGTAGGTATGTTGTAAATTGCAGACTGTTTTGTTTTCTGGCAGCATCTCAGTTTACTCCAAACCCTGTTGCCTGGCTCATTAATATAGACTTAGTTATTTGACTCAAGAAGGAAGGCTTTTCTTGTTATGTAGTTAGTTAAACAAAAGTACACAAAAGTTTACTGTAGGTACATACTCTTTACAGAAACTTACAAAATTATGTGAAGTTCTATATTTGGCCTGAAGTGCTATAGGACACGGACTATCCTACATATGCAATAATGTGGTATCTTCATTTGATGTTTTGAATGTAACTTTAGTATTTATGATCTATTTTTATATTTCTGGATTATGATGGAAAATTAAGATATCATTACTTACTAGTTCTTTGAAAGTTTTTTGAACAGTAAGAGGACTATTTTAATATAAAATATTTTAGTCTGCAAATACATGTTTCAGCTACTGTAGAAATCAGTATATCATGTATACATGTTCTCAGAGGTTTGCATGTGTGCTGAAGGTAGTGGTATATTCAGCAGCAAAGTTCATCTAGCCCAAGATTTATTTAGAATTTATTTCTTCTTTCAAAAGAGGAACTAATGCAATAAACACCATTATACAGGTCATGAATCAGAGACCTCAGTTTTGTCTGTTGGAGCTATGTAAACCATGCAACTGGAAATCTGTAATTATTATGAGACTGCCATAATATATGACTTAATGTATGGTGTTGTTTTTTGGGGTTTTTTTTGTTTGTTTGTTTAGTTTTTTGTTTTTGTTTTTGTTTTTTTTTTACAGTTATATACTGAAAAATCTCAGAAGTGCAAGAGCAAGGTTATTGTGAACTGGATCAGTATAAGCTTCAACATATTCTGTCCTCGCTGCTTTTGGGTATTATTGTTTTGGTATTACAGATAATGGTACATGAGAATATCTGGACTCAAAGTACTAGGGAAGAGTCACAAAAACAATAAAACAATGAATAATAAGGAGCAATAACAAATACCTACATGCGTACTTCTAGGTTTGGATCTTTATCCAACCCAATTTGCCATCTGTAGGTAGGAGCAAGAGAGAATATAGAAAAGGAAAATCTGTTCTGTTTAAGAAAATGTGATTGTCAAGCCATACAAATTTTGTTTAAGTATAGTGGAAATATGCATCAGAAACTTCTTATTGGGAAAGGAGCTAGATTTCAGCTGTACTATTAGATGTATTATATCATTCCCTTCAACTTGCAAAACTACCACGGAGGATTAACAGAAAATGATAGAAGCTACCACTGAAGGTGAATAAAGCCTTTCTTGGATACACTGTCTCATCAGCTCAATTGTAGGGTGGCCATAAAAAGTGGACAACCTTAATTATGGAAATTGCTGCTAGAAACCTCTTAAAATGTTTGAATAGGATAACAGTTGCTCCTACAAACTAAATTTCAGTGATAAGTAGCTGGCTTAATAATCTGTCCTCCAGTGTCAGTTTCCTGCCTAGAAATACGACTTGAGGAGAAAAGTGAAAATTTTTTTCTAGTAGCTGGGAATAGGCCAGTTTTTGCAGTTCCTGGATCTATGTCATAAAACATGCCAGCTGCTCTTCAGATATAGAGACTATGAAATCAACATGATCTAAGGAGCCCTTGGGCTTTTGTACTCAGCAGAACTGAGTACCAAGACCCCAGTCTTGCTGATGACAAACCTTCAATGATTCTGCATTATAATTAGATTCTTGCAAATGTGCTGGAATGATGATTAGGGAAACTAAGAAATGACATTTAAATTTTTTCCTGTCAAAATAGATTCAATGTTGTTAAAAGCCACTTCTTTTAACTGAAATATTTATTCTTTTGTTATGAGTGAATTCTTGTTACATGGTCATGAGCCAGTGTCATGCAAACCAACAGCAATTCAGTTGGTTTACAATTCAATTTAAGATGCAGATTCTCTTTTTAGGCTTCTAGTCATTCCTATAGGACACCAAAGCGTATTGTAGACATGTAGAAGTCAGGCTGACTATTCAAGAATTGTATCACTTTTATAGTAAGACTCTTAAAAGAACTTTCTACTTTTCTGTATCTCAGATTGTTATAACTATGAAACCTTCAAATTACTCAAGACACCTTTGTAATAAAGCACCAAGGTTCTACTTCCAAGCACATGTAATTCTAGAGAAAAAAATCCTGTTGACTTCAATGAAAGTTATATAGAACTCAGAAACTCGTTAAAAGGCAAAGAGTGTAGTTGTACTTTTTCTGAATAAAGTGATGTTTACCTTTTTTTGTTGTTGTTGTTTTGCTCCATTATCTCTCTTTCTTTGGAGGGTATTTGTTTGCATGTATATTACCTATTTTTAACTTCTACTGTCAAAATGCCTTGTTTAGAGAAGAGTTTTATGGAACTTTGCAAAATCACTCACCTATTGAAAGTATCAAAGACTTACCCATTAATTTCTAATTAGCAGTTACATTGGCTCATAGTTTAGGAACACAGATTCAATTAACTTATATATAAGAATTAAGGTGTTAATTAAGATTCTTGTTTAAGTTGAAGTTCCTGTGCTGGTTTTCAAAGATAACTTTTAAAAAATATATGATGAAAACTGGAGAACATGAATAAATTGGTATTTTTTCCCTGTTGAGGTTGACATATGGTTTGAATTATGAATGATGAAAACCAGTATTATTTAAGTAATTAAGCCAAGCTGTTCTGAGACATTGAAAGAGAAATCTACACAATGTTTCTTCTTTTCCCTGACAAAGTAGAAATAAAATCTTTATATATTTACCTCTTTGAAGTGCAAATGGTAAAGTTAAGGGAATAGCTTATTTCTTTTAATTTGGTGATGTTGAAATTGTTCTTCAAAATAAAGTTTATCTTTCAATATGGGGACACCAAACTATTGTATCCCAGGAATGTTGTTACTTTCTAAGACTATTGAGTTGATGGAGCATTTCTGATACCTTGTTAGATGAATAACTGTGGCAGCGGTGTGACCTTGTAGTACTATGATGTCTTCCATTCAGTGATTTGATCAGTTAATGGGTCAAGCTCAGAAAATTGTAAGCCTTTTATTCGACTTATGCTGTAGTCAGTGAACTTCAATCAAATATCAAATGGCTTGAGAAAAACAGCAGTTCATAATCAATGTCTGTCAATTTAAAAATGTTCTCTGATTGGAAAGAATTTTCTAGTGGCAAATAATTTTATGTTATGTCATCCTCAAAATAAACAATTCTAAATAGCAAGCCTCTCTCAGATAAGGGGGGCAGTGGCAAGATTCTGTGTGCATTCTCCTTTGTGGCTTACTTGTATTTAAAGACACTTATGCAGCTAAATAAAATAAATAATAAAGATGAAGTAATACAATGCACAGTAATCAGTATTACTGATACAAATCACTGGAAAAAAAAAAAGTTGTGTGTGTTTTTGGGGGTTTGTTTTGGGGTTTTTTGAGTGCTTGGTATTCAGGAGTGGGGTTTAACTGCTAAAATATGAGCTAAAAGATAATGATCTTAATGCACTTATCTTCAGTTGAAAATGACATCTGAGATCACTTTTGTCTTAATGACCCTCAACTACAGTATTGATTCCTGGTCAAAGTGCTGAGAATAAAAGAGTTGCAGTTTTAGATTTCCTGATGATATAGTCATGTTACTCATTTCATCCAAGAGAATCCTGTTGTATGTAACAAACTATATGCTTTGTTAACCTCAGTTAGAATGTGTTGTTCTTCTGAAATGAAGAAGTAAATGTAAACTTGTTACATATTATGGACATGTTTGGATTTTTTTCAGAGCATGTCTGAATTCATTTCCCCTTTGCTCATGTGTATGTAGACATTTAGAAAAATACCAGGAAGATGTTTGCTAGTGGAGTAGAAATAGGTACAATAAGTTAAAAAAGAAAAAAAAAAAAAAAGAAAGCAAACATATTTGCACTGTCAAGAAACAGCTTTCTTCCTGTCTTGCTAGTGTAGAATACAAAATGATGTTCACTGTAGAATTTCAGCAATGTGTTGTATTGGAGGTAAACATTTCTTATGAAGCTATTACCATGCAAATGTGAGTGGAACCAGAATAGAGTGGAAGACTGATGAGGAATAGAGCCAGCAGTCTTAAGTGTGCAGTGGCTTTCTGTTAACAGGACATATTTCATAATAATTAATTCGTTACATTTATCTTGATTCTAAAATGCCACAAATTAAATGGGAAAGGAGAGTTGAAATGAAGTCCCTGTTGACAGTTCTTTCCAAAGAAGAGTGGCTCAGAAGAATGAGAGATGTGAAGAACAGAGGTTAATTTAACACAGGAACATTCCTGAAATTGTGTGTGTGTCTGTGCATGTGTGTGGACAAGCAGTTACGCACACGCATGTAAGTGGGTTCCACTGCCCGCATCTGCATATAGTGACAAATCCTGTTGCGTACGTAATCATTTAAGTTTCTTGCTGTTGTCTTACAAAGAAAAACAGTGAAATATATATATTATTGTTGTGGTTTTACCCCAGCCAGCAGTTGAGCACCATGGAGCTGTTCACTCACTTCCCCCCATCAGGCTGGGGGGGAGAATTGGAAGAGTGAAAGTGAGAAAACTTGTGGATTGAGATACAGACAGGTTAACAGGTAAAGCAAAAAGCCGTGTGCACAAGCAAAGCCAGGAATTCATTCCCCATTCCCATGGGCAGGCAGGTGTTCAGCCATCTCCAGGAAAGCAGGGCTCTGTCACGCGTAATGGTTACTTGGGAAGACAAACACCATCACTCTGAATGCTGCCTTCCCCCCTCTTCCTCTTTCCCAAACTGCTTATAAAGTGAGCATGATGTCATATGGTATGGAATGTCCCTTTAGTCAGTTGGGGTCACCTGTCCTGCTTCTGTCCCCTCCCAACTCCTTGTGCACCCCCAGCCATCCCGCTGGCAGGGCAGTGCGAGCAGCAGAAAGACCTTGGCTCTGTGTAAGCACTGCTCAACAACAACAGGTCCATGTAACAAAAACATCTGCTGTTANTGTGTGTGTCTGTGCATGTGTGTGGACAAGCAGTTACGCACACGCATGTAAGTGGGTTCCACTGCCCGCATCTGCATATAGTGACAAATCCTGTTGCGTACGTAATCATTTAAGTTTCTTGCTGTTGTCTTACAAAGAAAAACAGTGAAATATATATATTATTGTTGTGGTTTTACCCCAGCCAGCAGTTGAGCACCATGGAGCTGTTCACTCACTTCCCCCCATCAGGCTGGGGGGGAGAATTGGAAGAGTGAAAGTGAGAAAACTTGTGGATTGAGATACAGACAGGTTAACAGGTAAAGCAAAAAGCCGTGTGCACAAGCAAAGCCAGGAATTCATTCCCCATTCCCATGGGCAGGCAGGTGTTCAGCCATCTCCAGGAAAGCAGGGCTCTGTCACGCGTAATGGTTACTTGGGAAGACAAACACCATCACTCTGAATGCTGCCTTCCCCCCTCTTCCTCTTTCCCAAACTGCTTATAAAGTGAGCATGATGTCATATGGTATGGAATGTCCCTTTAGTCAGTTGGGGTCACCTGTCCTGCTTCTGTCCCCTCCCAACTCCTTGTGCACCCCCAGCCATCCCGCTGGCAGGGCAGTGCGAGCAGCAGAAAGACCTTGGCTCTGTGTAAGCACTGCTCAACAACAACAGGTCCATGTAACAAAAACATCTGCTGTTACCAGCACAAACCCAAAACAGAGCCCCGTACTAGCTACTATGAAGAAAATTAACCCTATCTCAGCTGACACCAGGACATTTATCTAGGTATTCTTCTCATTTGCATTGTTAGTTACATGTTTTTCCCCTGGTACGGAAGAACTGGGGTCCTGCCGCAGCCAGAGGACTCTCTAATCTATATGACAACAGACTTGCTTTAAGTCTTAAAGAGTACTAGAACAGAAGACGAAAGGCTGTTCTTAAGAACATTTTACATCCAGTACGTGTGAAATCTCTTGTCTGTGACTGCTGTTTGTGGAATACTATTACTTTAAATCCCAAAATAGATGTTTCCAAAACAGTAGACAGCTAGGTTAAGCAAACTGTCTAAAGCAGGTATATGTGGTTCAGTAAGCAAACCCATATCTATATCCAGATATATCTGGCGAGAGTGCAGCCCAGTGCCTGAAATTCTGGAGGTTTCTAATAGGCAACAGAGAGATGTTTCTTGGTTTGTATTTTTTTTTAATGCCACCATTTGTTCCAGTTTTCATCTCTCCTTCCTAACATGAATGAGAAAGAACATAGTGACAACAAAGCAAATTCTTTGATAAGAAAGAGGCCAGTCTATAGTTGAGATTCCCTCCAACCCCTATTGGCAAAAGGAGGAGAAGAAATAATCTAGGAGGATAATTTTTGTTTTCCAGTCCTTCATAGGTTATGCTCATGATTAAAAGTCTCTATTCAAAGTACTTTTCCTCTCCACCTCCCCTCCCTTTCTGTCCCTGGCCCTCCAATAGCATTTCTGAAGTTAGGCTATTTGATGTGCTAAATCACTTCCTTACCCTTATACAAAACTTCAGGGATTTTCACTTGTTTATTTTTCCAATTTATTTCAAAGTCTCACCTATAAAATTAGACTAGTTTTACTCTTTCTGTAATGATTAAGTGTGAAAAATGTATTATTTTTAATGTTATGATGAAAAGTTCACAGAATATTCAAAGAGCTTGCCAGATGAATTTGCAACATGACACATTTGCAACTTGCAATTCTAAAGGATTTTAAATTGCTTCCTTATCTTGCTTTGACATATTTAAAGGAATATTCACCATCTTACTATCTTTTTTTTTGTTTGGGGGGGGCAGCTTTCTCATTTTGGTACAAATCTATTCATAAAATGTTCATGTTTATTATTTTTATATTCAGCTTTTATTGCTTAGCATTTGTCAACATTAAATTTCAGTTTCTGCTTGTCAACCTAGTTACAGAGAAAATCAGAATTCATTTAAACTTGACTTACTACTTGCTAAATATGCAGTTTTCCTCCAAATTTTACATTATCAGCAAATTCAACAATCTAGGTCATTTGTAAAAATTAAAAACCAGCAGAAGCCTTACAGAGATGACCCTAATAAAACCCCACTAGATATTTCTGTGTTCAGCAGTTTCATGTGTGAATACAGCAATTTTTTTACGGTCTTAAACAAGTTGCAAAACACCTTAAGAAACTGGACTCCACTTCTGTGTGTAAAGATAGCAGAATTCTAATTTTTGATTTTTGAGTGATTGACACACTCAATGCAATCTTGAGTTTCCTCATTTTAAAACATGAATGTTATCATTTCTGAAATTAGTTAACAATGTATAGATGTATTTTTATTTTTTTAGTTACAGTTTGGGAGATCCATTTCTACAGAACCACATTTTAATTTTTCCATGTTTTTTTCTGACATATTAAACTAAATCGATGGCTTATAGTTGGTTCATCAATGTCTTTCAAAAAATTTTCATGAACTTGAGTAACTAGAATTGGATTTGGTTTTCTTTTTAAATTAATGTTACGGTATGTACTTGTAGCTTTCAGATTATTGTTTTAAATGATAGATTAGTTTCCTTTTAAGTGTAAATAGTTTTTATTTTATTAGTTTTTTCCCAGTTATTGTATACTGTATTATAACTCCTATAAAACTATAATATATAATGTATAAAGTATTAGTATACTATTAATACTTATAATACATACATAATATTATACTGTTAATACAATGTAACAGTACTGTATAGAAGTAGAATTTGGCGCCCTCCATGTCATGACCCATAAATTAGACTTGGCTTATCTTAATGTTTGAAATTCTCTAGCATCAAATTAGCTATTTGCAAGAACAAATTTCTCTGGTGGTTTTCAACCTATTGATTCCTCAACTGCAACAGATCATTATATAAAACCCAAATACATGGTATAATTTTGACCCAAACTCTGTTGATAGTTATGGGAATGTTTTGCTATGTAAGACAGATTTGTGTTGCAAGTTTGGCTCCTCAGAGTTCATCCTTTTTTGTTATGGGTAGTTAAGTGTAATCTCTCTGGAAATTAATATTGTTTTTTTTTTTTTTTTCTTTTAATTCAGTTCTGTAGTTGCTAACCTTTGCTTCTCCCCATTGTGCCTCTCTTCCCCTCCCCTTGTTCCCCCTAACCCCGCTGTGCTTATTATTTTGGAGAGTAGTACGTCACCACCTTGTGCAGCCCAGAAACATTACATAATTGCTAGCAAAGTTTTCTTTATCGGATATACTGTGCCTGTCCTTAACTGTGGTGTGTTAGCAAGAAATGGTGATGTCTCTTCCCAAGTTTAAGGATCATAACCTGCCACACAGTGTCCACTGAAATGACTGACTGTTTAAACAGCCTCAAATCTCAGACTTGTTTCTCTTTGCCAGCATTATGTCAAAACTGTGAGATCCCCAAACTACATTGGGGGTGGTGGTGGTGTGGTGTTGGTTGTTTGTTGGGTTTTGTTTGTTTGGTTGGTTGGTTGGTTTTGTTTTAATTTTTATCTACAGATTTTGAAAGAATGGCAGATACTTAATATTGAAGGGTCTGACTCTAACTGTTCCAGTCTGTCCTTTAGTTACAGGCACTATGGATGTCCTAAGCTGTGTGAGATAATCTCTCATTTGAGAACTGATTTTCTGGGTATTGATGGGAGAATTGAGGAGGTAGGAGTGTGGCATTGCAGCTGCTGGGTTTTAGTGTTGTTGCTCATGGTGAGACTGTGTTGACAGGGATTCTTCCCTTGTGTTTGGAGCTAACACACTGATTTGATTTTGTCCTAGAAGTGAGACACTCCCCAATCTCCCAAGATATCTATTGATAGCGCAAAGTATGTACTGCTTCAACAACAGAATGACAGAGGCAGAAGTAGAAAATGATTAAATTTGGGCTAAATTTAAAGTGTTGTGTTTCATTTTAAAAAATACAAGGTTGATTTGTACACTTGCAGTGCTACCAGCCAAGAAGGGGTGAGTGTTTTTCCCCTTTAATATATTGGCGTGCCCATTATTTAGAGAGAGGCTAAGGCTCTGGCAGTTTTAAAAATAAAGAGTCTAGTATGTCAGCATCAGCTTCTCCGATAGAGTAGGTGTATTGATGTACAGTCTTACTGCACAGCAGAGATAGTGCTGGCTAAAAAAAAAAATCCACAGATCATGGAAGCATGCAAAATCTATCATCTAAATTATTGTATTAGACATATTTCCATAGTATTTGAGCCATAAAGAACCTAACCTTGATGCATCTTTTCTAAAATAAAGTCATGGTCATATCTGGCTCTCTTTTCCAAACAAGATTGTCAGTCCAATGAAGTGTAAAAAAAAAATTGTATTAGGCCCATTTCTAACACAGGATAGTGAGCAGATTCTGTCTAATCATGACATTACATTCACTAGACAACTTTATGGCAAATAATTGCTTTTAAAATCCTACAGTTGCAACAAACATAATATAAAATACTATGTGAAACTCCTTTTTTGATATTTACGCTCATTTATTTTTATGACAGGTAAGAGTGGGTAGTCCCAAGCACTACAGAAGGATCATTAAGCTTCAGTTAAATAAGCGTTTTAGTACACTTGACAGAATTTTCATTACAGATGTAATGTATAATCAATGCTGGTCAAGCATTTGCCATGAAACTTGTATTTTCCCAGAAACTTGTGATTATGTTATGAAAAATACCTACTTTCTATATGAAAACAAATTAGAAATAATAATAATTTAAAAACAAACAAACAAACAAACAAATAAAAACCCACAAACCACCCAAACTTTTCCAGGAAATATAAGCAAACAACAATGATGACAAAACCCAGAAAATCCTGCACCTGACTGAGTTTGTAAAGTTACTTAGGTGCTTTGCGGGAATTGTGGGGGCACTTCAGACCTATTTTTCTGTAAGGTCTGTTCTTCAGCTCCATTTGTTTTCCAGGATTCAAAAATGGAAAATGTGCCCCTGAAGAACCCAGATGACTTGACTAGATGCAAAAGGTACCTTAATTTGCTTCCAGCATCTGTAATAAAGCCCATCTTGTTACTTTTATGAACACTAACTGTGAAAGAAAAATACAGAAAACAGGAAACTGGCCACTCTTCCAGCTTTCTGCAATTTTACAGAAAACCTGGAGGAAGATACCAATCAAACTACTGTTTGCCAAGAAAAACAGACACCAGGTTTTACTCTGTTTAACTTAGTAATGCATTTTTTCCATCCCTATCTATCAAATCCTTGACAAAGTGAAAAAAGTAAGAAAATCTCTTATAGCTGTGGAACACGGGGACTCACAAACCTCTGCTGTACTTGCTCTGGCACTGCCTTTATGTTTCACAGTCTATCACACCAGTTGTTTTCAGACATGATTTCTACAGCTTTGGTGATGATACAATTGTTTTGAAGGCAAGAGTCAGCCTGCAAGTTTGGGTGTTGTTTTTTTTTGTTTGTTTGTTTGTTTGTTTTGTTTTCCCAGGGAACATGTCATATTTCTTTGATGTATTCTTTGTCCAGAATAAGGAAAAAAAATCACAAACTTGAAGTATTTGGGGTAATAAGGATAAGATGTCAGTCTTCAGAGAGTGCCTGTGAGACAGAAACGGTTGTGCTTTTTGGGTCTCCCAATTGCATTGTTTCCATGTAGCCCATAAATTTTTAAGCACCATTTTCAGCTCCAAAATTAGAAAGCTTTATTTTGATTTTTAGAAGTTAGCAGTGGAGGAAGAGGTTTTGAGGAAACTGGATCACATATTGCCCTTAAAAAGCAGGCTAAAGAACTCTCTTCAGGCTATCCAATGGGTGGTGATATGGCATAGATTTTTTCAACAACTGCCCATCAAAAAGACAGGTGGAAGGTTCTTAAGAAAATAAGAATAAATCCTCTAGCACTTGCAGCTACTATTGCTAAATCATTCACATCCCTTTTTCTCGACAGTAAAAATTCTTATGAGATATCATTAGACTGTTACAACTTATAATGGAAAAATCAATGCAGTAAGAAAATTAAATTTTACTGAGAGCCTTTAGGCAAAATGCAATGTGAAAATGCATTTTAGCTTCCCTTGTGGTTCAGAGGAAAAGGAAGAAATGGAATCTAGGTTAGCTGTCAGTGCACAACAGTTTTTAGAAGCCAGCAAAGCAGCCTGTGAACTAAACTCTTGCTTAATGTATTTCTTCGCTGATTACTTAATAATGTGAAAATAACCACCTTAATCTGATCATTTGAAAGGTCAGAAGTCTCTTCTACCCTTTTTAAAAACCAGTCTTTGGTCAAAATCAATGAGTAGATTCATCTTCCCAGGAAGAGGATTTAACAGAAGGAAAACTGATTCATCTGCTAAGGTATACAGCAATGACATCTGAACCCCTGGAGAGAGAGTGAGAGTGAGAGTAGCTAAAGTGGAATGAGGTGATTGTGGTGTAATCAAAAAGAAGTCGATCAAAGCTGCCAACAAGCTCTTGTGGAGAAGTGACATATATACTACATTTGCTGTACTTTGTAATCACTGTAAGTGGTCACTGTCTCTTGCTGGCAGACAGATATGGCAAACAAACTGACACACATGGCAATTACAGATTTAAAGCTTATTAAAAACCAAAACAATACAAAAAATCCCTGAAGTCTGTACTTTGGTTTCACTGTTTTAAAGTAAGAGAAACATTCTTAACTGTTTTCTATTTAATGCAATAATTTGCTTATACAGAATTTATAGATACAAAAATCTATAGCAATCGGAATCAAGGTTAGAAGACAACGGTGGTCTTATCTATCATTAGAACAAATACATTTAGATCTTAAGTAAGACATAATTATATTTTTAAATATTTAAAATGGATGAGTCATTAATAAGTTGTACACATGAATAAGATTAATCTATTTTAGGAAGATCCTTGAAATCTAAGAGGAAACATCATTCAGCAGCTAATTGCTTTATATTTTCACAACTTCTCTGGTCTTCTAGGTAGTAGCTATATTGTCTGGGAGAGGATTTACACGTACCTCTACACGCCCATTCTGTTTACATGAAAGAAATGTGTGCATATGTTTATATAATATGCATGTGCATAATATGTATAGAAAATATATATCTTATGTATACACACAGACTCTAAAACTGTAAGTAAATCATTTTTCTTTCTGCAACTTTGATTTCTGATGATCAAATTCAAATGCATTGCTTTGCTTTAGCAAAGCCTAATATGACCTTACATAAATTTATTTGTTGTTTCTTTTTTAACAGAACTGTGACACATTTAAAAAAAAAACCCCAACAAACAACAACAACAAACACCCAAAACAAAACACCAAAGCCCAAGTTATTACTGGTAGCTTAAAATACTGCATTTCCTTGAAGGACTAAAAATAGAAAACTAATCAGTACACTTCTGTAGGTTTAAAGGAATGAGTAATCTTGCCAATTCTGGTAGTTGATAGGATCTCTGGTGGCTAAATTTTTAAGGAATTGTTTTTTGACCTTCTTTGAATTTAATTTTTAGACAGATTTATTTCAATCTACAAGTATAGACCCAAATGTGGGGGTTTTTGTGTGTGTATTAATCAATGTCTTCCAGACATTTTGTCATTTAACAACATGTACAAAAAAGAAGTCTCCCAAATCTCCTTTGTGTAGTACATAGAACAAAAACTTTAGTTAGCAACCTCCAAAGACTTCCTTTAGAGGGACAAACATGTATTTTAGAAACTTCCTGTGTAAGATTTCTGCTTTCACCTAGAAAGGTAGATCACTTTCCCCAAAATATTAATTATATGTCCCACTACAATTATTGTCCCATAGTGAATCTTCTGATTTATTAGTTGCTTCAGTAGTCAAATAGGTTAAGGTAGGAGATTCAAGAAATATGTATCATCCTTCCTCTGTTTCACAGACTTTTATCTGGGTAACGTATATGTCTCTGTTTTATTAAAAAACACAAACAAAATAAAACGTGGTGGCTGTTTGTCTGACCTCAGAAGCAGTCTAGTGGAGATAGCTATTTCCATTTTTACAGATTGCTAGTAGCTTCTCTACTAAGGGAAGGTGAGAAAAGGTATGCAACCAAAGGTCTAGCACCTCCACGTGGCTGGTTGTGCACTCCCAGAGGAGCTGATGTTCTCTATGAGTGAGCCATGCAGAATTTCCCTGAAAAATCTGCTCTGAAACAGATTTTGGCAGAAGAAGAGGCAAACTGTTAAGATTTGTAAAGAGGACTAATTTCATTAAATAGGTAAGTTCTTTCAGCCAGTAACATCATCACTGGATGGGGGACGATAGTTTCCATCATGAAATCATTATTGTAATGCCAATCACTATTAGTAATAGTGATACTAAAAAAGCTGGAGAGGGACATTTTACAAGGGCATGTAGTGATAGGGCAAGGGGTAATGGCCTTATGCTGAAGGAGGGGAGATTTAGATTAGGTAATAGGAAAAAATTCTTATCTATGAGGGTGGTGAGGCACTGGAACAGATTGCCCAGAGAAGCTGTGGCTGCCCCCTCCCTGGAAGTGTTCAAGGCCAGGCTGGATGGGGCTTTGAGCATCCTGGTCTAGTGGAGGATGGGGGCAGGGAAGTGGAACTAGATAATCTTTGATAATCCATTCCAACCTAAACCATTCTATGATAGTTGTATCAGTAGTCAAAGCTGAACATCACATGAAGATAAACCACCTGTTATTCCCTCGCCTCTCCTCTTTCACTGTTAGTATACTCCTTTATTAGTTAGAATATTCATATGTTGCATAATTCAACTGTTGGTATTATGGTATAGAATCATAGAATGGTTTGGTTTAGAAGGGACCTTTAAAAGTCATCTAGTCCAACATCCCTGCAATGAGCAGGGACATGTTCAACTAGATCAGATTGCTCAGAGTCCCAACCATCCTGGCCTTAAACATTTTCCAAGGAAACTATGCTCAGG
>VXBL01006150.1:0-30409 GCA_013400195.1 Aramus guarauna | reverse complement strand
TTGGTTTTTTTTTTTAATTATTAAACTATCTTTATCTCAACTCAGGAGTTTTCTCACTTTTACCCTTCTGATTCCTAAATCAACAGTAAGGCAGAGTAGAAGCATTTACATTTGTTTGGTTACATCCTTTGAACTTCAATATACAAATAAGACTGAAATTTTAGAAAAATCAGGACAAGTCTGCTTTTGATAATGCAAAATCTTCTGCCAGTAAATAAAACACAAATTTCAAGTCAAGGTACAAATTTTAAGAATAAGTTTACCACAATTGCAACACAATTCTAAATTCTTTATTTATTTTACATAAGTTTGTTGGTGTTCATGAGATTTTTGAGAATCATTATCCATAGGAGGCATTTTGTCATCATTAGAGAGAGGATTTGTTGTCCTGAATTCTAGTGACAGAATTCACTGTTAGAGGGAAAAAATGTTAAAAGCAAGTGTGAATACCAAGCATTATTAATAATTTCAAAATATGGGCATATTTTCTTGTTCAAGACTGTAATATTGTTACGAAGTATTTATGTAATTCCTTGATAAATGGAGTACTGATCAGATATGCTATCACCTACCTCAAAAAGTTTCAGTATGACAAAAAAACAAAAAGGAAGAACAAGTCTCCAGGAGGAAGATTGGGCATTAAGATTAAAAAAAAAGGAAGACATTTATTTATCTGTTTGTTTGTTTTTTTAAGAAAAATAAAAAAAAGTATTTGGTAGGATGTGAATCTCCGGTGAATAAAACAAGAGATGTTGATACAACTAATGGAGGATGCTTAGTTTGTGTTTATCATAAATAACTCATACAGCAAAATACATGGTTACAGCAAGATACAGGACAAGGCCTGTCTTTTGTACAGTCTGTTTGAATTTTCTTACAATTTTTTAAGAGAGACTTGGGAAAAGGAAGGGCGCTCAGACTGGAAGTCTGAATCATCATGCTTTACTGTAGGAGTTAGGGTATGTTTATGATATAATCTCATTTGGATCCAAATTTGTATGAACCTGCCAACATGTGGGAAACTTCCTCTTGAGACAAATCTTACTTTTGAATTTGGAGCTGAAATATCTGATTGATCTCTTATCAATTTTTTAAATTGCCTTCTCTTTACAACTTGTCTTTAAAGGTGGCCTGGGTAACAGGATTTTACTTGAAAAATTAATAGCATTCAAATATTCTTTCTTGATGTGTTCACACTCATTGAAGGCAAAGTGGTCATCTATAATCTTTTGCTTGGTCTTATTTTGCTTAGAACCAAACAAAACAACATGCCATTACTTATCAACAGAAAAATTGCATTATTTTCATTGCCTCTGCAGCCAAAGAATTAAAACTGTATATAGTTTTTACTAAAGGTGTGCAGAGAACTATTAATATTTATTTTTATTGCTGTCTAAAACTCTGGAAGACTGTTACATTACTTTGTGCTGGAAAGAAAGGCTTGTTATACTCTGAAAAAACTGCTGTGAAAATAGATGATTAGATGATAGATCAAAATAGGTGGTAACAAGGATTAAAAAAACACAAAGGATTACTACACTATCCTTAAACTCTACTTATTGAGAAATGTAACCAGATAGACTCATAGACTGATCAGACTTTTCACAGGATAACTACATCTCTAGGCAAACATTTTGCAAACAGTCCAAGGCAAAATAAATAAGCTACACAGAGTACAGTGCATGTAACTGTAATACCTTAGACAATAATTTTCATTCTGGTGTGGTTTAGGGGTTCAAGAAAAGATCTTAATATCCAGTAAGTGTATTTATATCACTTACACTGCTATATAAACCCATTACTGAGACTTGGACAATGAACACTGGGTACCAACTATGTCTGTGCCTTTTCAGAATATCTTCATTCACTGTTTGGGGACACTTCAATGCCTGTGAAATAGAAATAATAATACCTGTCCTTTTTTGTGAAGCAGTGATCAATGTTTAGATAGTAATACTTCTTTATTTCTTTTTCTTTTTTTCTTTTTAAGTTCTGTAGCTGAAAATAATACCTTTTTTTGCAACCTCTTATTTTTTTCTGCAACCAACTTGTGACTGCCAGCTCCTGTCTCCTCAAAGGCTGTCAGAAAAAAAAAAAAAAAAGAACCAACAAAAGAGCTTTTGTACATTTTTTCTCCCATTACAGCACAGGATTTGATTCAAAATCTGAGTGATCTTTATGAGTGTTACCAAGGGAAAATATCTTGATTATCAGGAGCTCATGGCAAGTTCAAAAATATGTTTTCACCTGTATGTTGAAGTGCCTGTTAACTGCTTCAGGAAGGTAAAATCTCTCAGTCCAGGTGCTAGGGAAGAGAGAGAGACCTTACTATATAAAAATTAGTCCAGATGACTGGAAGGAATGAGATAATTTATTACATTCTGTCTTCTTTTGTGGCAAACTCACAATACTCAGTTGCTAAAAGCCAGTTTTCTAAAATATCCAGTAACAGGCACAACTTACTTTCTTTTCTCTGCTGCGGTGTAAAGTGATGTAAAAGTTACAAATTCACAGTTGGTGGCCATCTAACATTTTGATGTACGTTGGCAGTGTCCTGAAGATCATTTGCATTATTCCAGTGAGCTGCTTTGCCTTCTTACCCTCTGTAGAGATTCTCTAATCATGTTGAAATGTATTGTTTCAAACATTGGCAGATGGCCTCTAATGCATTAAAAAACATACTTTTTTTATAAATGGTCCAAAATAAATATGGCAATTATGATGGTTATATTTATAGTTATATTCTCAGTGGGATGGCACGACATCAGTAAGGCACTTGTGACAGAGACAGATAAGTAGGGATAGAACTAACTTGAAAGAAGAACCAAAGTACTTGCTTGTCTAGTACGTACACATAGTAATCAAGAACTTATCTAATTATTTACTTACTAGCCTAATGAGTCATGTATTTCCTTTTAATTCTGTAATTTGTGGATAAATCTTCTACAAGTTCTTAGAAGACCCCCTTTCAGTGATTCTGAGACCTGTATTGAGTTTAGCAGATGGTATTAATGTAATGATCTCTTTCTTTGTTTCAATCCAATAGAATCTAATAGGATTCTCCCCACCCATCATTACCACTCATTGAAATGCATGACTAGAGAGTGTTTGTAATTCATTTCTGAATGTTTGCTGTTGTTATTCTGCTCTGTGTTTTGTATATGGCATGAGTGAGTGAGCTTTTTAGTCTCTCAATATTACGTTATTTGTAGAAAGATATATTTTTTTACTTCAAGATTCTTCCCCTCTTTGCATTGTACAACTAGAAAAATGCCTTCCATAAAAGCATATCAGATCTATCACAAATTGGGAAATTTCACATTATGGTCTTGTATGATGAGTTTCTGGGAGTGGGAAGAGGTCATACGCTGCTTTTTAACTTTGGATTCCCCTGGTAGAATGGTGAGTGATTTTTTTATTTTCCCTTCAGTTGCAGTACAATTCACAGAAGTGGAATGCTCTGCCTTTTGATTGGAAGAGATTTAAGTCATCATCAGCCAAAATGTTTTTTTAAGTAGAGTACTCCAGAGAAACTTAAAGGACTTTACATTACAAGCAGTAAATTCATAAGCTATTTAACTGGACATTTTTGCAACTGTGTATTTTTCTACTTTGGTTTTGGAAGGATTTTTTTTTCTCTCTCTTTTTTTTTTTCTTTTTTTTTTTCTTTTTTTTTTCTTTTTCTTTCTTTTTTTTCCAATCTATATCAGTATCAGAAATGATACAGTAACTTGCCTGGTATTTTTTGCTTTGTTTTTGTTTTTATTCTTAGACTGTTAGAAACATATGGTAAAAATATACAATACAGTTTCTTTTGCAGACCCTACAGAGAGACACTTACAGAGTCGGTTTGTGATTGCTAAATAGCACAAAAACCATATGGCAGGCAGATATACAGTATGGACAATGTGGAATAAATTCTTCCACCAGTTATGGTATTGTAAATCTGTAGAAAATCATGTCCTCCTTTGATTTCTTTAAAATTCATTCTGCAGACAGGTATATGTCATTGATTGGATTTTGTTTATTATAGGCTTACATAAAATCAAAAAGGATGCTTATACAAATGTTGCCATATATTATTTAATTTGGTTCCCTTGCAGGGAGTTAGACGGGGCAGAACTGCTGTGACTGCAGTTACTGGGACAGCTTGCATCGGCTTCAGTGAGTTCATGATCAGAAATTTTACCCTTCAGAAAGTCAGTGCTTTTATATCGTACTCCTATCTATTCTGCTGAGGGTCACTGTCTAGCAAACAGTGTTTTAATATACAATATACTTCCTTCAGCTAAAAAAAACTCAAACCCCAAACCTCGAGATTTATGTGGTTCGCTTTTCTTTAAATCGTTACATAGCAATTAAAGCAAAGCAATGACTGGGGAGTAAGTAGAAAAGTGTATTTCATATCCTTTCAGTGAACTAATAAAAAATTTATGCCATTTTATAATACAGTATAAGCTGATGCAAGGTTACAAGGGATTGGAAGTAGGATGTTATTCTTAGTACAGAGCATCTGTGTTTATAAAGCAAATTTTGTCATTATATCAGCAAGTATAGTTTACACTGGTTTATGTAGATCAGAAGTATTACGCTAGTCCTTCAATATTAAAAAAGCATCACAGCAGAATGCTGAATATTAAGGTGATATTAGGATATGATAATTTACAAATTAATAACTGCTTTTGAAATAAAACTAGAATCTTCTAGAAAGATAGATATTTCTATTTATATTATAAATAAAGAAAGACATTTCTACATTATGGCTGCCATTTGTTGTTGGTTGAATGAATCTGATACTAATTTTTTGCATGGTGGTGATATTTTGGTATATATCCTTTAGTATTTTTATTTGGATTCCTATATGAGAGCTTAATTGTGCCTAAAAAAGAATATGTGTAGCATGATCTATAGCATGTTCTAAGATGGTGACACACCAAATCAAAATTCTCTTAAAATATTCCACCATGACCTTGATTTTATATATATATATATATATGTATATATAAATTTTAGCTTATATTTCAGATAGACTTAGTGAGTTTTGGGTATAAAGTTAGCTGGATTAATTAGAAACTGTACTCTAGGTGTTTAAAATTCTCTTATCCCAATTTTCAGTATGATGGTGCAGGTTCCTAGAACTCCACCAATTGCTACTAAATAATTCCATCCAAATCGTTTGGTAGGTTGTCTGCATTCTTCACCAACTGGTGTATCACTGCTTGTGGAATATATATAGGCCATGGAAAGCAATGAATTTATTGTTAGACTAGTTAAAGTCTTAACAGTCTAATGAAAGAACTATTGTTACTCCAGTCATAGTAATAGTGATACATATGATTCAGATTATCTAATTATTACAGCTCATTTGCATTAATTGTGCAATCACAAATAATATAAACAAACTTTGTAGTGTCTTGAGTGTCATGTTCATTTGTCTGCTGCTCCTAGATACTCAATGATTTCAGTCATGGGGTGCAAAGACTACAGTGAACTGTCAGCACAACACGTCCTTGACTGGAGGAAGTGCGATACTAACTTGGGGTTTTTGTCTTCTCTTGGATCCATTTGGAGTAATTTTTACGTTTGGTCTTACAATCCACTAACTTGCTATTTCTTTATTGGTTTGCATTTCTGTATTTGTGGTATGTGAATGATTGACCATATATTACATGTTTTTCTTAAGCTGGATACTTGCTTTTGTGTACTTTGTTGTCTCTAAAATTGTTTATATCCAGCTCCCAAGGTTGCGTTTGTTTAATGCTTGCTAATTGACCATTTGTGAGTTGCTTATAGCCTGAGTCCTCTTGTATTGTCATGTACTTGTACTTTCAAAGCCTTTGCTATCCATCCATGCATGTACACTTCTACACTGCATTTTTATTTTAGGGTGATCCCATGCAGAATTCTGCTTGTTATTACTATTTATTAGTTAGAGATATATAAATAATAATTAGAGTTGCATAATACAGTTGTACAAAGCTCAGTAAAAGCTAAACCAAAGTCATATGGTGGTTAGACAGTTGCTGTTAAACAAGCTGAAACAGCTATCTAGGTAGTCCAAAACAACTTTCGACAAAGCCTTACAAATCTTGAGGCTTGTGTTTTTAGTTTAAACAGAAGGCATGTGGACTTCTTATGGCAGCAGTGGCAACAACATATTTATTGGGATATATGGCTGCACATATGTGAAGAACACATGAACCAAATATTAAGACATCCCCAAATCTATGATACTTGGTACTCACACTGGACGTGAGCCCTTTAAAATAGGTGGATATTCTTACCCATCATTCACGTTATTATTGTAGTCCTACTTTCTGTCCATGAACATGCTTCAGAGAGAGAAGTATTCTTTATTGTTCTAGCTATACAGATAGTAAAAGCTGCCATGTAAATTTGCCTTCCTATCATATAAATAACAGGTCAGTGTTAGAAGTAGAAACTCAAGATAGCCACAGCACCTCTCAGTTTCCAAATATATTTCAAGTGTATAAATTATTAATTGTCCTTATCTCTGTTGTTTTTTCCTACCTAATAGCTCTAACTGGAATTTAGGAATTTGTCATTTTTATGATTAGAGCATTTCCATACTCACTGCTAAAGTAACGGTGTGATACTGCCATTATCTGAGGCTATGCTTACACATGTGCTGATTAATTACTCTGTAACATTATTTGATGATAAACAGATTAGAAAATTATGCAGCCAACACATTAGCATTTCAGCAATGAGAATATATTCCCCGTTTTGAAAGCTTCAAAACTCAAGTTATATTTCTGGAAGAAGTAGGGAGAATAGAGTCAGAATACTTCTATTTCCTTCTCCCATCAACTTTGGTCAATGAATATCTATTAAAACGTTTTATTTCTTAGGCTGTCAGAAAAATTGTTTTTTGTTTGTTTGTTTGTTTTGTTTGTTTGTTTTGGTTTTTTGTTTTTTGTTTGTGGTTGGTTGGGGGGTTTTTTGTGTGTTGTTTTTTTTTTTTAGCTTTTTTGATTTGATTGCACTTTATTTTTCATGAATATAGCAACTTAGAGTGAAGAACTTCACTCCAAAGAGTAAAACAAGCTTTCCCATATAGTTCTGCCAAAGCATTGACCTGCAAAACCCTTGGCATTTCTTTCCTTGGCATTTCATTCCTTGGGCTCTCCTGAGTAGAAGCTGCCAGTCATTCAGAACTGTGCCAAATTGTGTAGTGATTTTGTGATGTGCAAAAAGATCTGATAAATGCTGTTGGGACACTACCCAGTTGATTTATTACGTTTCAGTTGAAAACAAAGGAAATGAAGTCACTAGACAGAAATCTAGGTTTCTCAAGAATAGAAAGCTAATTCAGTCATATTTTGCTTGCAGCTAGTGAATTAAGTGTTACTTTAAACTCATTTGATACAAATATAAATAGATTTATGGTTTGGTTTTTTTATTTTTATTTTATTTTTCCTGTATTATGTTTAACAGAAACTAAAGGAGCAAGGAAAAGAGTGAGAGGTCCTTCCTGGCATTTGCCAAGAAAGGTAAAAAAGAATGAATGGTAAAGTCTTGACAGGTAGACTCAGAAAAAAAGTGGTGGGGACTTTCCGAGCAATTAAAAGATCTGAGAATGGAAATACAGAGGAGAAGGAGAGACTTGAGGTGGAGCCTGACATTGGCAAATCTTTTAATCTGGTGTGTGGATGAAAAGGAAACCATGAGCTGAGTTAAAAGAATACAAGCTAATTTTGTTACAGGAGAAGAAATAGTGAATTAAAGATGGAAAAACTCCAGTTAATCAAGACTGAATCTATCTGGACATGAAGACAAAAGTGGAGGAAAAAAAGAGGGGTGGAATATATACTCTAATGTTACCTCAGAGGAGGCTGGCTGAAGGGATAATAGCCACCATCATATAGCCAACAATATATAAGCGTGCATCAAAGTGTCTTAAAGATCGTGAATTCTTCCTGTGAAGAAGGTCTATAAATCTAAATCATATTGAAAGACCTGCCTAAGAGCCTTTGAAAATTCTGCAATTTGGATTTCAGGCTTGTATTCAACTCAGAATAAAAGAGCTTGTTCTCCCAGCTGTAATGGATGTGTTGGTGATGAGCAGAGTAGGTGAAGGTATCATGACTCCGCTAGTTAAATATGTTGAGAGAGTCTTCTGACCTCTGACTTCAAAACCTGGCTAGGACCTTTGTTGTTGTTCCCTCTTAAGTTGGATAACCTGCTGCAGGGCACATCCAAACCTTCATTTTTCCAAGCCCTGTTCTTTGGGGATTTGGGGGTTTTTTTGTTGGTTTTTTTGTTGTTGTTGTTTTGTTTTTCCACCTGGCTTTCAGTTTTCCATCAGAGTGCACAGTCACTGCTCTTCAGTTGCTCAACTGATAAAAACTAGCTCCTTGTCATGTTCAAGGTGATGGCAGTGGAGAGTGGGAGAGTGGATAGTGGGACTTCACAAGTCCTTAATATTGAAGTTGACTGGTGTTATTTGTCTCAGTATTCCTTTTTTTGGTAAAACAAAACATGAGGTTAGGGAAAATCCTGTAATACTGCTTCACAAGCCATTTCTCAGTGTACTGCAATATCAAGTTCATGATACTTGGTGGAATGAAGAAGGAAGTAATTGGGATAAATGTGCAGTATTTATCTGTTGAGGTCCTGGTTTATATTAGCATGTTTTGGGGGACAGAAAAATGTGGGTTCAGTACCAGCTTTGTGGTTACATATCCATCACCTCTGGAAGACAGGACAATATTTGTATCTCTGTCAGGGTAGTGCTCTGGGGGATACCAATAGCAGAGCGGTGTCTTTTTTTTTTTTTTTTTCTTATTGCTTTATTGAGAGAGACATTCATGTCTACTTCTGCAGCACAGAACTAGACTCCTACTGTTTTCAAAGGAAGTTGTTTCCCTATCCTGTAGTCCCATGCTACTGCTGAGTAATCACATGGTTCCAAGAAAGCCTTCTTGCAAATTACTCCTTTCATTTTTAATCCCCCCACCCCCCATATGCTCAGAGATACGCAGCTGGTGCCAGGCCAGACTGTCCTCAGTCATAGACAGGACATCCTCTCCTTTCACTGAATTGCAAACAGTGAGCAAAAATCTGCTTTATGATTCATTACACATTGTGTGAGGTGACTGGTCAGCAGAAATACATCTGGCCAGGATGCATCACTATTCACAATTTCTCATTTTTATGAACATTTTTGTTTTAACAATAAGAAGCTGCACACCATAAGAAAGCGACAGGGACAACCTTGCACTTTGGTGTATGTCTCAAGCTGAAGAATGCTTTTCAAGTGGTATCTGTGCCTCTGCCCTTGAAGTCAGAAAACCATCACCAGCTTCCTTCCAATAATTTTACATATGTTAAGTGGTTGATGAATGGAAGCAGGAACAGATGAGTTCTAGGTTTCCTTCCTGCGATGGCACAGAGCATGGTAACATGTTTCCAAAATAAAGATAAGGAGGCTTCAAGGGTTACAGAAATGCCCTCATTCCCATGTGGTACCTTGGGTGTATGTTCCTGAAGTCATTGTGTCATATGTCTGCATTACTTGGCATTAAATCAAGGTAATGTTTTGTTAGCAGTAATTTTTACCAGTCCATCTGTGTTCCTTTTGCCAGTGGGGCTGATTCTTGTTCTTATTTTAGCCTTCAGCTGAAAAGTTCAAACCAGCTTTTGGAGCACTACTGGTGTGTCAGCTTTGAAGATTGTTTACTGATGTTGAGGCCAACACTGCCCAAGCAGAAGATGAGAGAGCTTGTACTGGTGTTGAATGTCCTGTTATTGTTAAGAAAACCTTTTCTAGGCTATCATTCAAATTTTCCCATTAGTGTTAAATTTACCTAGAATGAAAGCAAAAATAAAGGACCTAAAAATGTGGCTAACTTATAATGGTATTATTAATTCAAAATACAGTGTAGGGGATATAATATGAGCAAGGGAATGTATTCCTTGTTCTTAAATGCAAAAAAGCTCTAAACTGATTTATGGTGTGGTTCTCCAAAGGTAATGAAAGGTGGAGTTTGGCACATAGTGTATTTCTCAGGTTTATTGTTAGTAAGCATGTATATATCCAGTAAGATATAGACTCACTCATAATTTAAAAACTAAATTAACATTGCCCTTGGGTAGATCTCACTTAGTCCAAACCCTATATTTTTTTTTCTCAAAATTTCTTTTTCAATAAATGGCATTTCAGCTTTATGCTATTTTGAATGAAAATTTGGGTGGTTTTTTATGTTTCTTACTTTTCCCATTTTGGAGCTTTTCTTTTTTGATAATGAAATATACTCTTTAAAGAGAGAATAACGTATGTGCCAAAATATTTTTATGACTATCTCATACAACTTAGAAATTCAATGTGTGTTAAAATCAGATGAAAATTTTGGGTTTTGGTTTTGTGTTTTGTGCTTTTGGGTTTGTTTGTTTGTTTGTTTGTTTGTTTGTTTGTTTGTTTGTTTCCCTCCTGGATTTTAAGTATTTTAATAATCATACACTGTGATGCACTTAAGACTGTATTTCATCTCATCATTTAGGTTGTCAACATTAAATTTAGGGAGACTGACTATCCTCTCTGTTTTCTATTCTTCCTGGGCATCCAGAGCAAAATAATTCAGTATCTCACTAAAGTTTTCATTCCAGAAATACTCAGTCTAAAAAGCTCCTGTTAAGCCTCAATGAGATTTTAAGTTACACTCTCTTTGCAGGATTAATGTATCAAACCAGTACACAAGCTACCTGCAATGTATCAAACCAGTACACAAGCTACCTGCAAATGTATCCCTTCATAGATGTCTTTTTGTGCCTGATACAGTGAACAAAGCCCATGTGGTCTTCTTTTAAAAGTTAAACTTATATTCTATTATGAAAATAATATATTGGCCAATATAATCGGCCAATCCAATTTTGTCTAGAACTCTTTCCAAAATCTAGCTGATTGTGAAAACATAAATTGCCCCTATTTGGCAAAGCCAAAGTTTCAGATTCAGAGAGACAGATTCAGAAATGGGCAAAGGCTTGAGAAGTTCTGGGCAAGCATGTGGGTACAGTGACCCTATAAGTGATTTCCCAGCCTAAACCCTCACTGAAAATTCAAATTCCCTTGGAAGCAATGCTCAAATAATCTCTCAGGTACAAATTAGGAAGAGTGCAAACTGCTGTGTAACTTTTCCAGCAACGTATGCAATACGAAGGAAGTTATGCTATTGAAATTGTGCAACTTGTATAAAATATTTTAACAGAAGACTTAAAAAAAAAGAAAAAAAAAAAAGAGCTGGAACGACTTTCTACATACGAGTCAAGGTTTAGAGTACCAATATAGTAACGAAAGAAAGGTTTTGCAGATTTGGATCTCACCTTAAGTGCTTTTGAAAATGTTACTTTGGAAACAAAACTTAAGTGACATTAGTGTTAGATCTCTCTTCTTATCTCATGTTTTCCATCAGTATAAATTTTGTGTAGTTCTGTGGAGTTAGTATGAAATTGGTATTAGTGGAAAGAAACCATATTTTAGTCCGAAATTTAAAGTCTCAATGCAATGCTCAGCATCTGACTTTACATTGCCAGTCTGAATTATGTGTTACCTATTGTGCAAAGAGAAAAAGTAAAGGAAATATAATGCTAAATGTATTAGTTGCCACCCATTTCATTATTGTCAAGGGATGAAGGAAAGTGGTGAATACTTATTGGCTGCTGACACTGGTATTTAACAAAGCAGTAAAAAAAATCTGTGTGTGCAGAATTCTTTTTCTTTTTCTGCTCTTGAAATACTTTTTTCAATATGGGAGTACAGATGCATTTTTTTGTCTGCCTATTAGTAGCATAAAATGTGTTTTTTATTATTATTAAATGGCATACATACACTTTGAACAGTAACATGCAAATAAACAGGAAGGATTGGATTGAAATAGGATATAGCAGCAACTAAATTTGACTTTTTATAATAAACTGCCCATAAATCACAGGATATTTTCTTTGTACAAATGGGAAAGTAGGCATTTAAAATAGGTTTTCTCTGAAGAAATTCAAGAATTTTCATGATGAAGTGAAGAGAAACTAGTATACCCTTTGGTTCCCCTCCCATCTTTGCTTGAGCTGATGTGTGGACTGAAATCCTGTATTCAACATTAAAGCAGCAATCTGCAGCAGAGTGGATGAATTTGTGATAAATTGTCCCTTGAGGTTTATAAAACATATTCTCTATAAAACCAGCCACAGTATGTTTCTCCACATTAGTCAGTTTCTGACATTCAGGCTGCTGAAGCTTCTAGGCCAGTACTGGTATCTGCCATCCCAAAGCTGTAAACAACTCTTTGTTTATAGCAGCAGCGCTCATACATCCATTTCAAGGTTTTACAGCGATAAAAGGCTGACTGCCTACATAAACTGGAGTGGGCTGCAATGTTGTTATTTTGTTTATTGCTCTTTTACTGCAGTGGTCAAATAGTTCCTCTGAGACTAGACACTGGTACTCTGCCATCTGTACAGTCGGTGTTAGACAACTTGTGTCAACTAAACAAACCACTATGACAAACAATTATAATGAGCATACTAATTAAATAAAATGTTGCTGTATTAAATTGTGGGGGAAATGTGGAAGATTAATAGCAAATTAAGAAGAACTTGTCAGTTACCTTTTAATGGATAATGACAGTAGCCCCTAGAGAGGTTTTGATTATATTAATGCATCTTCATTTCTTTAGTCTGCACTGTTGTTACAATTCATGTTATTTTATTACAATGAGAAAATAGAGGTTTGATGCTTAAGAGGGATAGGAGATTTTTGCTATGTCTGCCAGTGTTAGAGTTGTCAATTTAGAATAGAACTATAAAATTTTTAAGTTTGTGTACCATTCATTTCCACAAAATTCACTCTTGCAGTCACAGTGTGTTCTCCTCTCTTCTTAAGGCTCAGAAGTTTCTTTGATTGTTAAGAAAATACACATTGACTTTTTGCTTTTTCTTGATGTTAACCTTTCCTTTGAAAAATCATAATGTTAATTAGTAGAAAGCCAAATAACTGAGGCATGGCATCTACAATTTAAGATGAACAAAAGTGTTATAGATACACCTCAAATCTAAAAAGCTGTTGCAATTTCTTATCCATAAGCTCTGATTTTTTAATCAGCTCAATGTGCCTTACATTCCTGCCATATTATGTCAAAATCTTGAAGGAGTTTCCTCAAATGATTATTCCTTATTTTGCTGGTCGTGTTTCAAGACACTCAGCACTTTCACCTTAAAATAAAACATGCTTAATTTCTTTTAAATTATATCAGGTTCTTACACTACTGAGGAAGCAGCAAATCACATGGGAATGTAATGGACACCTGGAAATACGTATTTTTTTTATCGATTGATTCAGAATCTAACTTCAGTAGGAGGTCTTTAGCTACAAACTATTGTCACTGTTGAAGGAAAATGAGGAGAAAATGGAGAATGGGATAATCTTTTCCTGTTACTTGAGTAGCTACATTAAATAAATTGGAAGCCCGACAGACTATTTCTCCAATTAAGCCTAGGTTTTTTTGTAGGTAAAGTAATTATGGGAATATCCCATGGCTTAAACACTGGTTTTGATAATGTGGTGTTAGAACTCAAAGCTCCCTGACCAGCAGTTTCTGGTAAAAAGGCAAAAGGCTGGATGCTTTGAACTCAACTTTAATGAAGAGCTGTTACAAAACCTGAACTTTTGTTGAGCACATTAAAGGTCATGCTTAATAAAAATCTTTAGGGAGCATACCCAAGAATTTTCATCTGCCATGAAAACGTTGTAGACTGACGTGTGTTCCTCTTGTCCAGGCACAGAATTTTGACTGTTTTTTTAAAGTGTAGATAAAAGTAATGAATACACTTTTTGGTTGTTACTATGAAGCAGATTGTCTTTTTTGTTTTAATTAAATTTGAAAAGATGCCTAGAAAGGTAATGTGCATTTTTTTTAGTAATAAATAATTTTTACTATCTGCTACAAAGAAATGATACTTAAATATTTTCACTGTTAAATAAATTATAAACAAAGGATTTGTCTCTTCCCAGGTATAAAGAATGTAGGAAGAAGGGAATTGCTGGCTTCAAGAAATTGTGATGAACAGTACTACTTCTCTCTCCCTAGGGAGACTGAGGTAAAATGAGATAAAAAGCTGTGATAAAATCCTCTGAGAACACACTAGTACATAAAAAAAGGAGAGATCATGATACTCAGAGTGGATGCTGGTTATTTACATTAAATGACGATGGCATAAATGTAAACCTAAATAGTTTATTTTGCAGTGAAGTTAGGAAGATGTTGGCAATTAGCTAGACAAGGAAAACTATGGTCATGTAGCTGAGGTACTGGATGGGAAATCAGGAGACCTTGCTTCAGCTGCAAATTTCACAAAAAATTTTGTGTATGTGATGTAAGGTACTTAAACTCAGATAAAACACTGCCTCGCAATGAAATCAAAGACCTCTTGGATCTGTGGTGCTAGATTGTCTGTTTGCAGTGTAAGATTGTGGCAGTGGTGGGGAAGGATTCAATCTCATGACCTACATATATGATATCCAGTAAAAAGAGACATCATTTTTATTGCCTGTGTAATGCAAATACACATTAAAATCTTGTTTGAGCTTCAAATGGAAAAAAAAAATAATAAAAAAAATCTAGGATTGTTTTCTGTTGTCTGGGTGTATCATTAGCTTTCTCAAGTTAACACATTTTACAACTGCTTTTTCATTTGTTTTTTGGTTAGTAATAAAGAATTATGAAAGGTATTTCCACTATATTCATTTACACATACTTACCCCAAAGAAAGGTTGTTATAATAGTACCTCAGAGGAAAAATGGGTCCTGACTTGGGTCATCTTGCTATCTTGTCATAGAATGTGTGCAGAAATGGAAAAGAAAAAACCCAAACCAAACCCAAAGAATTTATTTTCATAATGATCTGAGCCCTGAATTATTGTACTTGGAGAAACTAAAGCACCAGTCCCTCATAGGTGGAAAAACGGAGAATTGTTGTCCATTTTAAACGCTAACATTTTACCATCCTTTTCTCTTGGCAGTACATAGTGTGTATTTAGAAGCATGAATGAAAGGTCTTACTGGACCCCTTCTGTGAAGACCTTCTGAAGTCAAAGTTTTACCTCTTTTAAACAGTGCAGCCATTCCTGACATACTTAAAAGAAAAAAGCCTTATTACATAGTGTCATCAGATACAAATTATAGTAGATATACAAGTGTTTGTATGTATGGGGTGTGCTTGTGCATCATGCAGACCTATGTACCTAACAAAAAATATGCCTTTTGTAGCATTAAATGTTTTTCTTAGTAATTCTACCTTTCCTGGATTTAAAGATTCTGTAGCTGACACTTGTACCAAAGGGTTAAGGTTGTCTTTGTTGTCAGGAGGATGGATGACTTCATTATGACTGCAGTGCATGACTGAGAAAAAGAAGGGTTGAAGTGGGAACAGTCACAGAGTTGCTGAGCTAAGAGGCTAAGTGCTGCTTGGGACAGCTGATTTGTCATTGATACCTAATATATCATAGCAAGCAGGAAACTTGCATGCTTTCTGGAGAACCCTGGCAGAAAAAGCAGCTGTTAATGAAGTAAACCCAGTTGTTAATGTGCAGTGGTAAACTGTAGCACTTACACCATTGTCCATGAGAGGTGATGTAGTTGTTTGATTGTAATGCCTCATTCAGTGAGGAATACAGGTTTATATTTTGTATATAATACTAACAATACTAATTCAATCTATATTAAACTAAGTAACACAATTTTTTTTCTCTCTCTTTACCTTACAGCGAGATTTTTATAAACTGCATTAGATTTCATTAATTGTTCATGATCCATAGAGCAGGTGCTTTTCACTAGGAGGGGATATTTACTAAAAAAAAAAAAAAAAAAAAACCAAAACTTGGTNAAAAAAAAAAAAAAAGATCCTAGACTTGGTGTTCATGACATAATGTAATTTATGGACTTAAATTAAAACAAAAATATTTTAATAGATTCAGTTACTGTTTGCATAAATTACTACACTATGGATGTATGGCATTTCAGTAAGTTGCTTTTTTTATTAGGTATTATTCCTTTACAACCATTAACTCTCATTTTATTTAACTGGGCTATCTTGGCCTACATCATACAGCTTTTTAAATTGTCCCAAAAGCCTCTTCTGTGCCTCTTCTATTCTCTGCAATCTTTTCATCCTCATGCAAAGCAGATGTAAAACATTACCATTTTGATTTGGCAGAGAATCATTCTTAGTCTATTCAGCAGGTGTAAAAGTGCACAGTACAATGGAAAATTAGATTATGATATCACCTGTGGTCCTCTTTAACTTGAACTCAATTGACATTGCTGGATGTTTTTTCTGAATACTGACAGAACTCCCAGTTGCTTTTCTGTAGCTGGTAATCCCTGTCGCTGCTATGGAGAACATTAATACTAGTCTAAAGTGTAGACTATTTCTTATCAATTCTAAATGAAGGGGTTTGTGTTTTCATTATGGTCATTAAAAATGCAAAAAATTAAGGCTCCTTAGTCAAATTAAATGATCCACTTTGCAAATACTTGATAATTTAATTGGATTACTTTGTTCCTTCATGCATAATCAGGACTGTCACTGAACTATTTAATTTGCTTCAATGTAGTATAAATTCTGCATTATATCTGTATATAAATAATTTTATTTCTATTTATGGGTAAATGTATGTGACTTTAAACTACAATTCAAATAATAAATAGAATTATCTATACAGAAGATCACCAGGTGTACTTGATCGTGGCCTATAATAAAAGGTTGGACATTTAATATATAAAATTTTATTCTGCAATTTTCAATTAACTATACTCTTCATAGTATGGTTTACATAAAAAATATTAGACAACCACAGATAATGTAGGGACAATCTTGATCTCCTGGCTAGGTTAACATATCTATCATAGCACCTATTTTTAAACAGTGCCTCACCACAGTCATGATAAAGAATTTCTTCTGTGTGTTCATCTAAATCTACCCTCTTTCAATATAAAATCCTTGCCCCTTGTCCTGTCAGTACAGGCCCCCCTTCATTCTTGCCCCCCTTCCCCCCAGATTACAGTGCTCTCCCCATGAAAAAATAATGAGGCTTCTTACTTCTTCAGTCATGTAACTATGCTTTTTCAGAAGCAATCTCAGAGCTAATCCTTCCTGCATTTTTTGGACTGGTAATTTGAGATAAATAGTCTAATTTATATCCCTTTTTACTGGTGGTTGTAACAGCAAGCCATACTGCTTTCATTAGTGTTCCCCAGTGGTCTCTGAGCAACATTAGGTTCTGAAAACCAGGGCAAAGCAAAATTTCCATGTCTACAGCTTTAGCTTTACACGCATGGATTTCAGCGTGGGAGGATTTTCCAGGTCTGCAGGCAGTATGGCATAGAAATGTGGAAACTGGCGACATCTGAAAGTGGGCAAACAGCTTTGACACATATTTATGAAGATGCTTCCCCAAACACATTTAGCACTTTCAAAATCAGAGCTAGCTGGTTCACTCTAGCTGTATTGAGTTTTCAAGAGGCTTTTTGACCACAGAGCTTTTAATCCCACACAACTGAAACCAAAGCAATAGACACCAAGAACATGGACAGGAAGCAGAGGTCCTAGAAACAGATAAAATACAAATAAAGAACGTTGCAGCTAAAGATCTAATATCTGAAATGTGTAATGTGAGCCAACTCTCACCACCTTGCTACCCAAGCAAACCTCTGAATAAGAAACTTTGACTTTTCCTAACCTGGGTCTTCTCTTCATAGTCTTGGTCTTGTGGAATTCCAGCAGTAGAATTGTCTACACAAGTCTGTACAACACCTCAGAAACAGGGGTACTGTGCTACCCAAGCCTTATTCAAATGTACCAGAAATATAATGATGACTTTCCTGTTTGTTTTTGTGGTTGTTGTTTTTTGTTTGGTTGCTGTTTGGTTGTGTGGTTGTTTTTCTCCTTAAGTTTGGTATCAATTCAGTAACATTTCATTAGCAGTTTGGCATTTCTGATGTCTGATGAGAGCAAGCTAAAATTCTGCTTCACTGTTAGTTTCATGGAATCCAGGCTACTTTATTTTTCTAAATCCCTGTATGCTTAATTTCAAGTTTACTTAGATATTCTGGATGTTTCATCTGGCTTTATGCCGTACTATTTGCTTTAATTGGGAAAAGAGGTAATTATGGAAACATTTGTTGAAAAAGCTTTAAACAACCATACAGTCATTCCTCCTTTCATTTAATTTCACTCACTGTTTTTATTTTCATAATTTATTTCATTCTAAGAAAACATTTTTAATACTGGTATAACTTTTTTCTTCTATTTTAATAGAATAGATTGTGTATTGGACTGTATTGCCTAGCTCTTTTTTCTGCATCAAAAAGGAAATGAAGCACATATTTTTATGTTTTATGCACTTTATTTTTTCTGTATTTGTAATGGTAAACTTTTCCATATTAGAAAAATCAGACATCACACAATGTTATCTTCAGCAGTACCAAAGAAGATGAAATTTAAGTTCACAAAGCAGTTTCACATTAATTGCAGCGATGCAGTGAAGCTCAGCTGTGTAGGCTACGTTATGCAGTATGTATGTAGCAAGGCAACACACTGGCCACATTTCCAATAGCTGAGGTCATAGACATGCTTTCAAATAATCCTTTAAAGTGCAGCTATTATTAAAAAAGCCTGGTTATTAACTAATGGAGCTAGGAAAGTAGCTGGCCTGTATTGCTTGCTGATTCTTAGCATATTTTTAATCTATGTTGATTGTAACATAAAATCATAGAATTGTGGAATAAAATCATAGAATCATTTAGATTGCAAAAGACTCTTAAGATCATGGAGTCCTACTGTAAACCTAACACTGCAAAGTCCCCCAAAAGTCTAAAAGTCAGAAAAAAAAAAGCTACACTGTATTCCAGTGTTCTTAAAATAGCTATTAGTTTGCCCAGAGACTTCGTTAGATAGAGTTAAGAAAAACTATAAGACTATTCATGAACCATCAGACAATATGGATTGTAAGCATTTGAGGACAAACTCAAGGTATCTGATCAAACTTCTTCTAACTTCTCATAATTCTATTTTATATTAGTCAGAGGGAAAAAAATCTGTGCAAGTGCTATGTAATCATAATTGTCACAGATGGAAGGTGTTGGAGCTTAAAGATAACAAGCACAGCAGGGTCTGGATTACAGAGCATTTTATATTGGCGTCCTCTTTCCTTTCTCCATGGGTTCAGATCTCAAGCTCTGACACAGCAATCCCTGCCTTGCTCTGACGGCTCTGACCTCATGGAGAGAAGGTTCTGGGGGGTGTCAGTAGCCTCCCCTGGCAATACAGCTCCCAAAGAGCCCTGCCTCTCTCTCCCTTTGCACATCTTAGGAATTTCAGTTCTCCAAATGAACACCATGCTGTGACCCTGTAACTAATTTTCTTAGTGGGTCTGTTCATGGTGGTGAGCAGTAAGGTCCTGATCTGGACAAGATTTTTCTGAGGAGATTGTATTGGAATACTGCCTTTGACTTTTCATGAATAGAAATATATATTAATATCTGTGTAATCAGTCTTTCTTAAAGATGTTGCATTTTAGCTGTAGTAAGTGGTCTCTAATTTTTCCTGTTTAGAAATGACTTGTCTTCATATAGATGTTCTTTTCCTTTATGGTATTAATCAGAATACTCCTTGTGAGTTAAGGTTTTCCAGCAATATAAATCTGGTTCATAATTCACGTGTCATTATATTAGGATAGTAATCTGATATTACAAATGTAAATAAATATTGACCTCTGGTGTTACAAAAAGAGAAGCATATCTTTCCACTTTCCATGTCTAGTCAGAAACTAGGTACATGTTTGAGTGGGGCTAATGCATACACATATTTTTAACGTATAGTTGTGTGTGTATGTGTGTGTATATACACACAGTGTGATTTATTTTCCTGATGGAACTGCTAGATACAAAATTAATAAACAAAGACATTAGAAAAAGATTTTTTCTTTTTTTTTTAATAATTTGCCATGCAGCTTCTCCAGAAAAAAAAAAACCCAACTTGTAGTTATGTGGGTTTTTTAGACGAAATAATGCTGCTCAGAGTAAAGTATTCTGTCCTACACCTGGGAAACTTTAATCAAAATATATTTTTAAAAGAAATATTGGAGCCTGATTTTACAGTGGTGTTCAGAATGAAAATCAATGTTGCTCTTCCATATTTCTTATCTCATGTAACTGATTCAGTTTACTTCTGTCTTTTTTTTAATGAATTATTTGGCTTGGAGCAGAACATAAAAAATCTTCAATATTCTTTCCTTTCCTTCTTTTTTTTTTCTGGTTTTTTTTTCTGTTTTTTTTTTTATTAATTATTTTATTTTAATTAAAGGCACCCTGCTTATAGATGTGCAATTATTAATGTCCAATAATATTTGATAGCAAAGTATGCACAGTTTTCATCATAATATTTCAGATTTTGTCTTATTGCCTTTGACAATTTTAATTTTTAATAGTCTGCAATCCCCTTTAATACACTAATGTTCTCCTAATATTTGATTCTTTCCTAAGACATCTTGAGAAAATTTCTAAGATATTGCCGGTAGTACAGACTTACGATGTGAAGGTACTTCCTTAGTTGTCAGCAGGAGTTCAGCCCTTAACAGGAATGTTCACCAGATAGAAAGAACCCTAATATCATAATACAGACTTTAAAGTACTCAGACAAATGTGTTGTGGTGTTTAGATTTAAACAGTTGAGTCCAGTGCAGAAAGTGGAGAGCTGATTAATTAGCAGTAAGCATGGGAAGAAATCAAATGTTTTTTTGAGAAGGAGTCCCATGTGGAGCACAGGGGCAGCAATTCTGCTGCTATTCCTGCATTTACCAGGAGAAAAAGAAGGGGAAGGAGAGAAAGGAAAGGGCCTTAGGCTATCTTACTCTCCTGATCAATTCCTGCTCTTCTCTACTTCCTGAGATCCTTGGGTGGACCAACCAACCGTTCCCCTCAATATGATCAGTTTGATTTACTAGATGGCCCAGGTTTTGGGTGAGAGCTACAGGTGTCCTCCACAGAGAAGACACTGAAACTGCTCATATGCCAATGGCAGTTGTGCAGGCTAGAGGAAAGAGCCACGGCACTGAGGTCAGTATGAAGTTCATTTTTACAGATCCACACACAGGCATGCTCTGCTTTACTGCTCTCCTTGAAATGGAGCCTACTTCCTCAGATGTTCCTGACCAAAATGGGGAAATCCAAAATAACAAGCAATGTTCAGGTGTCAGAGAAAGGTTGTAAATTTCAGTTTGTGAACCTCCTTTTTCATATGCCGTACTTACCAAGCGATTAGTAAGGGTTTTTTCTCCTCCCTTGAGAGGAAACAAAATTTTCCCAGGTCTTAGTATTGGGGACAGTTGTGTTTAAAATCTTTATGAATGATCTGGACACATGGATTGAGTGCATCCTCAGTAAGTTTGCAGATGACACGAACTTGATTAGGAGTGTTGATCTGCTTGAGGCTAGGAAGCTCTACAGAGGGATCTGGGCAGGCTCGTTCAATGGGCCGAAGTCAGTTGTATGAGGTTCAACAAGGCTCAGTGCCAGGTCCTGCACTTGGGTCACAACAACCCCATGCAATGCTACAGGCTTGGGGAAGAGTGGCTGGAAAGCTGCCCAGTGGAAAAGGACCTGGGGGTGTTGGTTGACAGCTGGCTGGCTATGACCTGGCAGTGTGCCCAGGTGGCCAAAAAGGCCAACAGCATCCTGGCTTGTATCAGGAATAGTGTGGCCAGCAGGACTAGGGAAGTGATTGTGCCCCTGTACTCAGCACTGGTGAGGCCACACCTCGAATACTGTGTTCAGTTTTGGGCCCCTCATTACAAGAAGGACATTGAGGCTCTGAAGTGTGTGCAAAGAGCAACAAAGCTAGTCAGAGGTCTGGAGCACAAGTCTTATGAGGAGCGGCTGAGGGAACTGGGGTTTTTTAGCCTGGAGAAAAGGAGGCTGAGGGGAGACCTTATGTCTCTACCTGGAAGGAGGTTGTAGCGAGGTGAGTGTTGATCTCTTCGCCCAAGTAGCAAGTGATAGAACAAGGGAAGTGGCTTCAAGGTGCACCAGGGCAGGTTCACATTGGATATTAGGAAAAATTTCCTAACCAAAATGGCTATCAAGCATTGGAAGAGGCTGCCCAGGGAAGTGGTTGAGTCACTATCCCTGGAGGTATTTAATAGATGTGTAGACCTGGTGACTAGGGACTTGGTTCAGTGATGGACTTGGAAATGCTAGGTTAACGGTTGTACTTGATCATCTCTAAGGGTCTTTTCCAATCTAAGTGATTTTATTATTCTATGTTTCTAAAATTTATTTTGTTGTGTGAAGGTTTGATTATAGGTGTTTTAAAATCACTGTCACTGTGAAAGAGAAGCTTAAACCCTTCCTTTGGTTTTAACTCTCTCTGTGGAATCTATTTCTAAATATGTAAGAAGAGTTTATGATCTCTCCTTATATCGAACAGATTATGTAAATGTATTGAAAGCAAGTTGGAAGCATAAATCACAGATGTCGGTTTGATGGAAAGTTTGTAACCAGAAAAATCTACAGCTCCCAAATCCCAATGTGTTAATTATAAGGCGGCATCTGGTATACAAATTTATGCCGAGCTAAGAAATGTTCAGACTAAAATAGAGTATGCCTAAGTGGGCTTAGTGTCTAAAACCTACAGTCATCATAGGGAAACTTAAAATCATGTGACCGTGAAGTGTCTGTGATCTAAACTGTCTGCAGCTAGAAAAGTGATGTAAGCTGAAAGGGAAGGTGGGTAAAGACAGTTGAGAAAGGCTAAATGAGCTAGTCGTACGCACCTGGAGCAAGTTTTGTTTCCTCTTTATATAATATACTCACATGTAGGCTGGATAGAAAAATTCAGAAATTCATTAACTTGATAGCATATAATTTCTCTGACCTTTAATCCTAACAAATACATGTGTTTTTCACTTTTTTTTTTCCTGTTAAAATGATAAACAGTAGAGCCAGTCATTTCTGTTGGATGCCAGTGGTTACAAAAGACTGTGTTATGCTGTAACATGTTTTATGAACAATGTGGTATTATTTCAAAATGGGATAATTCAAACAGAACTGCCTAAGTAATTGCCCTGTCAAACTTTAAGGAGGGATATTATGCATTAAAAAAATAGTTCAGTTAGATCTTGGGCACTTACACTTTTAAAACTGAAATACCCTCAATAGCCATTCAGTGTCCAGTTCTGTTTTAGATTGCCTGTAGAGTCAACGACTCCCATGATACAATGAACTCTCATTTTTACCTGTCAGAGGAACTGCATGAATTAACAACTAAGGAGAAAGAGATTCCTGGAATTTCTGTGCCTGAGGACCAAAACGATCATTTTATTCCTTCAGGCTAACTGTATCATCCATATGACAGAAATCAACCTGAGAAAATGGCCTGACTTTGAAAGCCTGGCAGATCATTCATACTGTACCTTTTCAGTCGGGGAGAGTCATTGTATAAACTCAAGACTTCATGCTGATTAAGAATCCAGGAAAAGTAATACTGCATAATTTTGACTTCAGATGACTCTAAATGGTGTGTGACATCAATAAGGATAATGATGGCCCCTACAAATTCCTATTTTGAGTACTCTTAATGAACATGCCCTGGATTAAAAATTAAATTTCTCACTGGTAATGTGCAAATTTTTAACTTTGAAATCATATGTAGTTGGAGAAGCACTGTAGAATAGAATCAGAAGATCAAATTAACTTTTATTTGCATAACCAGGAAAGTTCATTGTGATACAGCTTTTTGATCACCAAGACTGTAATCCAATGTATGAGCACATCTGTGTGTAGAAATCACCAGAAAGCTACATAATCTGGATATATTTAGTGACACTGAGCTAGCAATCTTTCAGAGGAGTAGTTGGCAGTCTGTTTGGCTCAGGCTGGGCAACTGCTGTAACTCAGTTGTAGGGAAGGAGTCCAGTTTCTGTCCTGATCACTGCCTTAGATTCAAAGCCTCTCTGCTGTCTGCATTTGTGCACTTCCTCTGTCTGTTTGGAAGCATGGCTGGTTTGCAGAGTATTATGGAAAACCTGTCAGTTCAGTCTCAAACTAGAAGTATGAAACATTCCTGAGGGATTGAGAATGGATATGTAGAGGAGAGAGTGAGAGCAGTGCAGGCTGTAGCAATAAAACCAAACCCAAATATTGCAGATGACATCCTGCAGGCACTAGAGGAAGAGGATTATATTGTTGCAGGGGATGAAGACTGCCTGCTGTGCTGATTCTAAGAATGCAAGCACTGAATTAATAATGTGAGAGGCCTTGTTCAAGTGGCTGTGGCACAAAACACTACAAACCTTGTATGACAATTTGGGAAATATCTTAAGGCGACATAGTGAAGATCATCTGGATGTTTTCTGAAAGGACTGTGTTCTTCTCCAAGAGATTACATTACACAAGTTTCAGAATGTTTTCATGATACAGATGTAAGTCAAGTTTCCTGAGAGAATATGAACCCAGAATTGTGTCTTTTCTTGGAAAACTTGTCCCACCTCTATAGCCTCGGTTTATACTGAGTTTGGTGTAGACTGTGGATCTTCAATGGTAATGTTTCTAGTGACTACCAAAATAGCCATTATTTACAAAAGTATAGAACTAGATTGTCTTGAATATTAATATTTTGCTCTGATATTAATGACAACTTTGATTCATAGGTCTCAAAGTAAATTTTAGAAGTGTTATTGTTCTCGTGACTTTGTTTTGATTTGGGGTTTTTTCCCTAGAGACAGCTGTTTATAGATTATTTAATTTCACTTAGAAATTTTAAGTTAGTCATAGATACAAATGTAAAACCTGATGGATATACTGCCAGTTTTTTTCTTAAACTCTTGGTTCTACTTACAGATGTTGAGCTGTCAGATATTAATCCAAGAGAAGCAAGTAACCAGAGAGGGCATTTTCAGTCACTGCTCTGTAGAAAATGAACTGTAGGCAAGATCTTTAGCTGCAAATTAAATTTTCAAAATCAAAAATAAATGCAGTTTATTTCCACTTGACAGCTGGTTTGCTTTTCTTTGCCTGTGGTGATTTTATCAGTTTTTATGAGAATGTTACGCTATTCAGCAAACAGTAAGTGTTGTCCCTTTCCAGGACAGTGCTTGCTACATATGGCACCTTTGAGAGGCCAAACCGCAATGTAAAGAAGTACACAGAAGTACAAAGGAGGGCCTAATGTTTGAGAGTTTGCCATATAGAAAGACAGGACACCAACAGACTTATGGTGCAATAGTGACCAACACAGTGCATTCCTGGTTGTTAATTTAAGCAGGAAGCTGGATACATGGATTTAGCTTTGTACATGCAGAGTTGGATTTTATTGTTTAAAGATAAGTAAATAGGTTGTTGTAGAGGACCTAAGAATGTCCTGCCACACCAGAAAGACATTGTTCTCCCATAGGTCTGTGTCACACAGCTCTGAGACAGTATAGGTCTCTTAGATGATCTACAGTCTGCAGTATGGTAGTACATAACTGTGTTCCCACCCACAGATCAGTTGGTTGATGGTTAGAGCTCCCATTAATGCAAGACATTCTTGGTTAGTGAGGCTACTTATAGTAAATGTGTTTTTCTCTGTATTTTTCTCTGGTGTAATTGAGCTAATTTGTAAATGCTGGTTAATAGTAAATGGTGCAAAAATTATAGTGTGCTAAAAAGAACAAGCAAGTCTATCTTTACACAATACTGTCAGGCTTGAAAGATTAAGAAGGCAATTCAGAAAATTTAAAAAACCCAAAACAATACAAGCGACTCCCTGCAATATTTTAATTTGGTCTTGTTGTTTGTGTGCACTATGTCATCATTTAAGTGTCTAATTATATGCTGTGTTTTTTTTCTGCAAGATCCTGGCTCATTTGATTCATGGAATTGGCAGTACTTGCTTAATGAGCAATTGTTTGATATGTTTTTCATTTGTTCTTCAAAGAATGCACCCCCTGATGTATGTTCTGCATGCTTGATAATCCCTATTCTGAAGACAGTATTATTAGTTTTCCCTTTGACTGCACAGTAGATGGTCATTGTAGTTGGGCTTGTGTTTTTTGCAAGTAAAACTTGGAAGTCTTTTTTAATGAGCTAGCGTTTTTTCATCATAAAATATAGAGTTATGGAATCCAAAGGCATTTCACCAGCCAGAGCTGGTGAAAGGTTTTTCTGAGAAATGTAAGAGCACTGACACAGAGCTACAGCACTGCCATATAGCAGGGATGGAGCTACCCAACTATTTGTCTGAGAAATGCCCTGTATATATAGAATCAAATAATACTAATATGTAGCACATTTGTTCATTTTTCTAAATATTAAAAACACTAAACAAAAAGGAAGAAGAAAAATATAAGTGTTATGAAAGAAATGAAGAAAAATGTCAGTGACCAAATTAGCTAATTGCTTTTCCTCATTTGGGAAAGACTGTTGTAATGGGTAACAGGAACATTGTTTCTGGAGTTTTCTGAAATGTAAGAGCAGGTTTTTTCATCTTCTTTTGCCAATAGAATAACTTTTTAGTAACTTTACTGGGAGTTCTACTCTTTTAAAAAATAGGTTTAAGAGTTTCAGGTTTCCAGCTTTCCTGTTGTTTTTCGAACCATTACTGTTTTTTCAACTAAGGTCCTACTGTTCATCTTGGAAGACAGAACTTCTTCATTGGGTAGTTCTGTCCCTAAAGTAGCCATTGATCCCTATGTTATAACAAAGACATGAAACAGATACAAACTCAAGTTCTGCAGAACACTGAAGATAAGACAGAATTGCTTCACTAACTAGCACTTTTGTGCTAGTAATTGCATTACTGGGAATTAAATATATCCTGAAAGATGCTTGTTTTCTGGACCTAGAAAAGGGGCAGCTTTCCCATTTCATATCTGGTCAACCAAATAAAAGCCCTCAAACCCAGGCTCTTGTTTCTTCACTCTCTTACACTTCCTCCCTTCATTTCAAGAGTAGTTCCCATAATAATTTGATCTATCCTCTTTTGTTTTCCGTTAGCATCCTACTCCCTTTCCACTGAGGGCTGTGAGGTTTTGGTGTGATCAGACTGGCACTTGAATTCCAGTACAGTCAGTGAAGACGGTATCCAGTATTGTTATCTTGAAAAGACCATGAGGAAAATACAGGCTGTTACTGCCACCTCTTAAGAATATCCACTGACCTTTTCACTATCTGCAGCTCAGTTTCATCACATAATGGGTCACTTTATATGAAGCCTTCTTCTTCTAGACAGAGAACATTCGCCTTCTTAATTTTCAATGTTACATGTAACTTCTAATCTGCCGAATATCCTTCCCTGCTAGGTGGTCTTACTGTCGAAGTCCTGTTCTACTTAGTTGTTTCTTGTACAGAAGCCATTTCACTTCATTGTGTCTCTTTGTCACTCATTCTCCATACCTTTCTGAGGCCAATTGCACTCTCTTTGAGCACGATGTGATGGAAGTCAAACATTAGTTCAGAAGGGTGTATAACATAACTTCTGTACGTTGTATATTTTGTTCAGTCTTCTTTCCTTAGTAATTATTGCCATTCAGTCTGCATTCTTGATGACTACTGAGCAATGAGCTGGTATTTTCACAGAAGATTTCTGGGTGGTAGTAGTTAGTTCATTGTTCATACAAACCTTGGTTTTTTTTTCCCATGTGTGTCATTTTACATTTATATATGTCGATTTCATTTGGCTTTTTTTATCAGTCAGTTGCTTAAGGCTCTTGCGCAACTCATGCCTCAAATTTAGTACTCTGTATACTTGAATACAATCGTTAAATGTCATCACTGGGCAGTTCACTCATTTTTGTGAGCCATTTGTGAAATTGTTAAACAGAACAACACCAACATAGTCATCAATGGCAACAGTTAAAAATGATAATTTATTCTTGTATCATGTCTCCTGTTCCTTAATTGGTTCGTTATTTATGTAAGGACCTTCCATATTTTTATGTGACATGTTACTTTCTCCAAGACTTCTTAGTTAAACACCTTGTTGAATATTTCTCAGAAACATAAACAGTCTGTATTGACCGAATCTTTCTCTTACCTACATGTTTACTGAGCCTTTCAGAGAAGTCTGCTAAATTTGTGAGACATATATTTCCTTTACAGAAGCTATTTTGTCTTATCCTCATTTAGTCACGTATAATTTTAATAGGATGTTCAAAACTGCTGCTTTTAGTGAAACTAGACCTTTGCCTTTTTTTTTTTCAGTCTGTTGAGAACACATATATACCTGTCTTTTATGTCATCAAAATGTTGTTTTCTAAAGGGATATGTGACGTGCTGTTTCATTACAGTAACTGCTCTCCAAAGGTGTTCATTTTATACCCAGTGGTAAATTGGATTTCTGATAACAATTAAAATTCATCTCCTTCATACACATCAGGAAATCACTTCAATGCTGCATCATTTTATACTAACAGTGTTATTAACCTAAACTCAAGAGAGAACATACTTCTTTCATTATTTTAAGTATAACTGTGTGTAGATTGATTTATACAATATTTCTTTTCTTTTTTTTTTTTTCATTGTGGAATTGCACAGTTTAAGAATGTTTACATTACTTTTATGCTAAATATGATTTTTGCAAAGCTACAGTTGTTTGCTGTGTGGCTTTTTTGTTTTGTTTTATTTTTGCAGGTTAAACCTAGCAACTCTTGCTTTATTCTGCCTGAAAGATGTTCTTCAAACTTATGTTTTATTTCTCATTCAGTCTTAATAGGAATACACTTCATGGCTCAAAGTGTGGAAGAAGTCATTGAATTAGCTTTCTAATCAGGAAGGTGTAAAAGTGTAATTAAACTGATAGAAAACTGACTTAATTATTCAAAAATATATTAAAGCACATACAGTACGTGCAATCTTTGTCTTGCAATCTTTTATTGCATATAAGACTTCTGCACTACTTTAAGTTAGTATTTGATTCATAGCCATAGAAATAGTATCAACACTAAGCATTATGATAATTTATACATATAATATTCATACAGAAACTACAACTACATGAAAGCACTGATACTGCACTTTGAGCCACTGTTATTTTCCAAACATTATGTGAGGAGCCCCTCTGTATCTCCTAAGAAAACCAACACTTTTTAAACTCCCCAAAGGAAGACAGAATTGTTCAGGACTCTTATAATGGGATACAAGAACTTTAATTCACCTAATCCAGTTTAAATCCAAAATAGCTTGATTCTCACTTAAAAGAATCTGTCATTCAACCATGCTGCTGAAGGCTTTGTCAGCAAGATAGAACTCCCTGTATTCCATTATTTAGGGGTTGTGTATTAAAAATAAATAAATAAAATAAAATCATATATTTTAGTCATTTGTTGTCATCCTGTGTGAGCAAAGAGGACACATGATACTATCATATTCCCACAAAACGGCAATTGAACACCACTAATGAGTCACTGTTCAGAACTTTCTGCTGCAAATGGCTGTGATTTTTTTTTTTTTCCATTTATGGTGTCTTCATCAATCTAGCAGCTAAGATCTGTTTATCTTTACATTATTTACATTTGTATTTGTTCTATTTCCTTTGACCTCTGACTAATATCAAAAGTGATCCATCCAAAAAAAATCTTTGTTTCAGCAAATGCTTGGCTTTTGGGAAAATACAGGAGAGTACTTTTTTAACTAGGAGCTTCATGGAGTAGTCCTAGGCTATGCTTTATGAAGGAGTGAAGTGAGCTGCTGAGGCTTTCTAATGCAAGGAAATTGCCCAGTTGTTAATTCTTGGTTGGTGAAAGGTTGGCTCCTGTTGTTTTTGTAACCCTTACTGAAGTTGGACGTATGAAAGAAACTGTCTGAGGGATATGACAGAGCTAGTCCATTAAGGATTAATGAATTAAAGATCAAGAGTATTACTTGATCCTTAGAGGTGTAAAGTACTGAAAGATAATTAAAACATTTAAAGACTTAAAAAATTTAAGTCCAGTGTTTAATAGAGGAGTTAGATCACATTGCTGAACATTAGCGATATATACTCCCAGTCTTTTCCCAATAATAAGCCTACGAACAACAGTCCTTCTCACAGATTTAGATTAGACATACAGTTCCAATTCTATGATTTAATTTAATCTCTATCTTTCTAAATTTCTGTTGTGGTTTAGCCACAGCCTGCAGCTAAGCACCATGCGGCCACTTGCTCATTCCTCTCTGCAGGTGGGATAGGGAGCAGAATCAGAAGAAAAAGGTAAAACTTGTGGATTGAGATAAGGACAGTTTACTGGGACAGCGAAGAAAGAGGAAAATAACAACAGCAGTACTTCTAAAGGAATATACAAAGCAGGTGATACACAATGCAATTTGCTCACTGCCCAGACACCAATGCCCATCCCATCCCCCAGCAGTGATTCCTCCTCCCTGGC